>MU400798.1:0-40543 GCA_022578965.1 Xylaria sp. FL1777 | reverse complement strand
TTTATTAATTTTAAATATATTTTTTTACTTGCTATATTATATACTTTTTTATACTTTTAATAATTTTTTTTTTTTTTTTTTTTTTGCTTTTTTTTTTTTTTTTCTTTTATTTTTTTTGGTTATTTTTTTTTTTCTTTATAATTTCCTTCTTTTTAAGTATACGCAATAAAATAGCTATACTAGCTAATTTGTTTTTTTTTTTGCTTATTTAACTTTTTTCTTTAGTTTTATTAGTAATAGATTTATTACTTTAAGATTTATAGACTTTAAAACATTATGCATTAAAACGTTTAACGTTTTTTTAAAAGCTTGCTAAAATTAAAAACCATTTAGTTTTATAGCTAACTTAGTAATTTTATAAATTAATATGCTTTTATAATTATAGTTTTTTAATGTATGCTTTTTTTAGAATTATTATTGCTATATATGCTACTTTTACTAGTTATAAAAGTTTTAAGTTATTTTATAATTAAAGCAACTTAAATAAAACTAGAGTTTTTGCTTAAAAAACATAACGCTAGCTAATTAATGCTGCTATTTTATTTCTTTAGTTTTAGTATGCTTTTTTTTATAAGTAATAGCTATTATTATGCTTTTATTAAAAAAAATAAGCTTAAATGCTATTAAAACACAAAAAGCAAGCTTTAAAAAGCTTTAATAATTAATAAAAAAATTAGTGCTACTTTTTGTACTTTTGTATTATGCTTTTTTGCTTTGTTATAACTGCTTAATAGCTTTGCGTTTTTTACTGCTAAACAAAAGTACAAATTATAGCTTTAATAAAATTAAAGCTATTTATAGTAGCTTTTATTTTTTTGTTATAAAAGGCTACTTATATGCTGCAGCAATAAACTGTTTTTTTTTTTTTATAAAGTTTTTTTGTTATGCTTTAGCTAGTTTAACTTTTTAGTAAACATTAGTAGCTTTTTTTTTTTTAGCAAAACTAGCATACTATAGTAAGTTTTGCTATTATAGCTTTTGTTTAATAAAAACTGCAGTATTTATAAATAAAAAATAACAGTATTACTAAGTTAGCTATTATATTTAGCTTGCTTATTTTTATAACTATAGTTATATAGCTGCTAAAAAGCTTTTATGCTTAAGGTTAGTTTAGCTAAGCTTAAATAAACGTAAAGATTTAATAATGCGTTTTTATTACGCAGCTGCTATAAAATAATCTTAGCAGTATAACTTTTAATAGTTTTTTAGCTTTATTAAAAAAAAAAGCTAAAAAAGCTATTATACTTAGTACTACTTTAAACTATAAGCTTGCTATATAAATAATAAAAAACTGCTAATATTATATACTTTTTTATTATAGGTTTGCAGAAATTATAGCGTTACGCTTTAGCTACTTTTTAAGTTGCAGGTTTTTTTACTTGTAGTAATTATAGTAATACTACTACATTATAATAGCTTAGCAAGCTATATAATAACACTTTTAATACGTTAGTTTATTAAGAACTAGGTTTTCTAAATATAAAATAAAAACTAAAATTAATAATAAAAATATAAACGTAGCAAAGTTGTTTTATATATAAAAAAAAGCAAATTATTAGCATATAATGTTTAAGATTTAGCGTTACTTTTTAGGTTTTAAGTTTTAATAAATATAGCTTTTTAAATACGCTATAATTTTTTGCTTAAAAATAGCATAGCAGCACGTTTAACAAATTGCTACTTAATATAAAGCTAAAAAAACAAAAGGTTTATAACTAATATTTTTTATAGTATTGTTTTTTTTTGTTTTTTTTATTTTTTTTGTTTTTTTTTTTTTTTTTTTTTAAAGCAATAGTAACAGTAAAATATAGTAATATAATATACAATATATATTATACTACTTATATAAGCAAAAAAAAAAAAAAAACACTGCTTATTTTTTTTTTAATTTTTGTAAAGTTGCTTTTTTTTTTTATAGTTTTTTTTTTTTTTTTTGGTTAAAGTTTTGCTTTTTTTTAACTTTTGTAGCATAAAAGCTAAATAACTAAGTAATTTAACGTTAAATTATATAAGCTTATTTAGCTTTTTATAGTTTTATATTTTTATAAAAAGCGCAATGTAATGTTTATATTATAGCTTATGCTGCTTTTTTTTTAAAGCAAGACCTAGCAATATTCTTTTAATCTTTAACTAGCTAAAAAAAAAACAAAGCAAAAAACGTATAGCTAACAATTATTTCGTTTTTATTAAGTTTTAACTTATAAAGTTTATTTTATTTTTTTAGCATATATATTATAAAAAAATAAAGCAATAAGCTATTTATAATACGTTTTATTTTATGTATTAAGTTTTTTGTTTTTATAGCTTTTTTAGCTTGCTTTTGCGTTTTAGTTTTCTTAGTTTTCTTTTGTTTTTTTTTTTTTTTTTTTTTTTTTTGCTTTTGTTTTAAAGCAAGGCATTATAACAAAAGCAAAGCAACCTTTACATATAAATATAGCAATACAACATAATATAGTTTATTTGCAGTTTATACTACGCTTTAAACCTATATATTGTAGTAAATACTACGTAATAAATAAAATACGCGTTGCTTTTTTTTTGTTTCTGTAATATTAAAATGTTATTAAAACTTAAAGATTTTCTTTTAGTTTTACACCTTAAAAACAAGCTAATTCTAGGCTTTAAATAAACATTTGCTTTATAAAAAAAGCATTATAGTTTACTAGTATGCTTAAAATTCGTAAAAAGTTATTATTGCATATATATATTATATTTAAAAAAAAAATGCTTTTATTGCAGCATTATAGTAAATTAGCATATAGTATAGTTTTTTTAGCGTAAAACAAAAAATAAAAAAAAATAAAAACTACGCGTTTTTTTATTAGTAAATTACTTTTTTTAGTGTTTTAACTTAGTTTATAAAACTTTTATAACTTAGTTATACTTTTTACTTCGTTTTATATATACTTAGCTTTTTAATTTAGGTTATTTTTTAGTTAAAATTACTACTGCTTTAATTTTAGCTACAAAAATAAATGCTTTTTTTTTAGAAATTATAGTATAGCTAAAGCTATATAATATAAGCTTAACATTTTTGCTAAATATAAAAAGCACTATAAACTTATAGTTACTTAATGCTTTTTTACTAATAGCTATGTAGTAAAAAAAGGCAACATTTATAATATATGCTAAGCATATTTTAGTAAAGCTTTTTTTGCTGCTATTTTAATATTATTAACTTTTGTAATTTTACTTTTTACTTTATTTTACATTTAATTACTTTTTTTTTTATTAGTTTTTTTTTTTTTACTAAAGCAACACTTAAAAATTAAATATATAGCAAAAATATATGTTTTAAATACTTTTATTAACTTTTTAATATGTAGCTATAAATCTTTTATAGATTTTTGTAAGCTGTTTTATTTTTTTTATATATATATAAACATATTTTTGCAAACAAAAATACAAAAAAAAGTAAGCATTTCTTGCAATTTACTAATATATAATAGTATTATATATTTTTTAATATATTTTAGTTTACACTTTTAACTTTTTTTACGCATGTTATTTTTACTATTTAGCTTTTTTAATTAGTTAGTTATATTTATGCATTATTACTAGCATAATTATATATTCTACTGTTTTTAATAATTTATTAACAATATAATATAATAAATTAATATATTTTTTTTAAAACAGCTTAATAAAACTAGCTACACTTTTTAAATGCTATAACTATTGTTGTTATGCCTTAATAATAATACTTTAATTTACTTATATTTATTTTTTATGCATTACTGCTATTATTACTGCTATTACTACTGCTATTATTACTGCTAGTACTACTATTATTATTACTACTATTATTTATAACTTTTAGTTTTTATTTAATTATTTTTTTTTTCTGCTAATTTTAAAAGATTATTATTTTTAATATTTAACTTTAGTTTATTTTATTAGTAAACTAAAGTTACTTTTATTTGTTACTACAACATATTGCTAAAAGTTTAAATAAGTTCTATTTTTAATATAAAAAATGTTTTCTAGCAAAAAAAAAACAATAACAAAAACAAAAATAAAAATAATCTTTTTATTACTTTTATAAATCTTAAAAATAATAACTTTAAAAAATACAAAACCTTATTAATTAAATAAGCAAGCTTAGTGCTAATTTATTATTTTATTAAGTAGCATTACTACAAGTAGCTAAAAAAATGCAAAACAAAACTTTTATATAACTATGCTATAACTATAAAATTAAAAGCATTATGCTTAAAAACGTTAAAAAAAAAACTAATATTATTTGTAGCTACTTTATTTTATTTTTGCTTATTATAATAATTATTAAAAGTTCTTTAGCTTATATTAGTTTGTTGCTTTATATAAAAAAAGCTAGCTTAATATTTGCTTAGCTGCTTAATATTTACAAAAATATAAAAAAAGTAATAAAAAATCGCAAAATAAATCTTTTTAAGCAAAGCTAGAACTTTTTTTAGCTTATATTAGTTTGTTGCTTTGCATAAAAAAAGCTAGCTTAATATTTGCTTAGCTACTTAGCATTTATAAAAACATAAAAAAAGTAGTAAAAAATCGCAAAACAAATCTTTTTAAGCAAAGCTAAAACTTAATAATTACTATTAAAAGCTTACTTTAAAAGCTATTAATCTAAAATAAAAATAAACTTTTATTTATTTCGCTTAAAATAAAAAATTAATAATGTTTTAGCTAAGCAACTATATTTTAATATTTTTAGTGCTTTTTAATACTTTATTAAATAAGCTAGCTTTTTATTATAAAACTATACTTAAAAGCTTATAAAAAACTTTAGTAATAGCTTTTTTAATAAATAAAATAAAAACAAAGCAAAAATTTATACTAAAAAATGCAAAATGTTTAATTTAATAACATATAATGCTGCTTACGCAAAGTAAACCAAAAAACATATAAAACGTAATATTAAACGTTAAAAGCTTAGTTTGCTGCTAATACTGCTTTTTTTACTAAAATTTATAAATAATTTATTTGTGCTTTTGCTTGTTAACTAAAATTTACTTATTTTAAATAAAAAAGCATAATAAATAAATAATGCAAATTTTGCTAATATTTTATTACTAAAGCTTAAAGCTATAATTAATATATTTATTTTATAAACAGTTATAATAAAGCTAGCGCTTAAACTTATTACGCAAAACATATTTATAGGAATTCTTTTTTTAGCGCTTTTAAAAAACTGCTATAAAAACTTTTATATTATGTTTTTCTTTAAAAATGGCCTTAGCACTTATGCATAAAAAAGATAGCATTATAACAAGTTATTAAAGTACAACAAAAAAAAGCAGTATTTTTTTATTTTTTAGCACTAAAACGTTAGCTTAAAATGCTTTTATTATTACTAATATACCAAATTTAATACTAATAAAATTCTTTGCTTTATTTTCTTTTTTTGCTACAAATTCAAAAGCTAAGCAACATATTGCTACAAAAGCTTAACAATAGCTAGCATTTTTAGCACTAAAAAATAAATTAGCAAAAGGTAAAAAACAAAAAAAAAAAGCAAATATAAGCAATATTATAGCTAATTTTTTTAAAGCACTAAAAGCTTTTATTAGCATGCGTATACTAAACATTACAAAAAAAAAAAGTATAAAAAAAAGTAATACAGTTAATGCTTTATTAAAAGCTAAGGCTTTTTATAATAAATCTAGCAGAAAAAATAGTTTATGCTATTATTAATACTTTAATATTTTAAAATAAATTAAAAGATGTTTAATTAACTGCTTAATTAATTACTTAGCTAATTGCTTAATTAACTATTTAATTAACTGCTTAGCTAACTGCTTAACTAATTGCTTAGCTAACCTTGCAATTTACTAATAAAAAACAAAAATAGCTATTATAAAGTTTTTTTAATACAAACTTATTACTTTTTATAAAAAAAAAGCAGCAAAGTTGTTTTTTTAAAAAAGGTTAAACATAAAAATTAACTCTTAATTAAGTTAAAAATTTAGAAAACACTAATATAATTAATATTAATAATTATAATGCTAGTAATACTAATAAAAATATAACTATTAATAAATTAAAAGCTTAGCTAGCAAAAAAACTTAAATTACGTAAAAACAAAAATAAAGCATAACTAAAACATACTTTTTTTTAACTAGGTTTAATTAAACAAAGAAGCTATTTATTAAAAGCTTAATGTTTTTAATTAGCAGCGGCTTTTTTTGCAAAGCTTAAAAAAGCCTTAAAACTAACTAAAAACCTTTAATTTATGTTTATATAAAAGTAAATAGCACTTAAAAAAAAGAAAATTTATATTAAACAATATAACTATATATAAAATACTAATAAGTTTAAAAATGTTATACTTATGCTTACTATAATAGCTTAAAAACTTAATTTTTCTGTTATAAACGCAAATACAAAAAAACTTAAAACTACTTTTAAGCGCAGCTATACTAAACTTATTAATAGTAATTTTAAGCTTTTTACACTTTAAGATTTGCTATTTATATTATTAACATTTAAAAACAATAAAGCGCTGCTATTATAGCAAGTTTTAAGTAAGCTAAATAAGCTAATTATTGTTAAATTAGCTTTATTTAATAATAAAACCTTTATAAGCTTTATATTTAACTTAAGCAATAATAAAATTTCCGCAAAGTAAACTATATTAACCTGTAATAAAAGCTAAATATTAAGCTTTAGCATTATATATATATATTATAATTATAAATAAAATAAAATAAACTTAGTATTTTAATACTATAGCTACTATATATATATATAGCTAAGCTATAGCTGTTTATATTAAAGCAAAAAATAAAGTAGCTTATAAACTAAACGTAGTTAAGCATAATTTAGCTTTACAAAAAGCATTACTTTTTATAAGATTTAATATTTAAACAAGTATTAAAATTTTTAATAACCTTTAATTATTACTTATTAAACGTAAAAATGAAGTTTTACTTAAAAATAATTTAAATGTTTTAATATTAAATATATGCTTTAGTTTTAATTTAGCTTAAAAAATTAAAATAAAAAAAAAGTCTTTATATATATTGTATTATTTAAAACTAATAGCTTTAAAAAGCTATACTAAAAGCAATTTAATTTTTTACATAAATAAAAACTATACTAAAGCTAAATAAAAACGTTTTTACTAACTGTTTGCTATTACATTTTATACTTCTTTTTTAGCTAACTACATTAAGCGCTATTGCTTAAAAATTGCGTTGCTTAATTTTTATTTAATACTGTTATTTTTGCTGCTTGCATTTTTGCTTGCTACATAAGCGCAGCCCTTTATTATTTAAACTGTATGCTAATAGTTCGCAAACAGGTTTTTTTTAAGCTAGTTTTAAAGCTTTAGTATATTAGCAATAATTTGCAATTTTATCTTTTGCGCAATTATTAGCGCAGTTTTTTTCAATAAATAACCTTTTAAACAAATAATATTTTTGCTTGTTAAATTATTAGCTATTTGTTTACTTAGCGTTTTTATAACAATATTAGTACATAGTTAAGTTTAAATTAGCTTTATTACAAATTGCATAAAGCAATAAATAAAAGCATTTTTAGTTAGCTTATATGCTTAAACAGCTTTTAAACATTTTACTGCTTAAGCTAAATAGTTGCTTTAATAAAAAAAGCATTTAACCGCTTTTTCTTTAGTTTATATAAAGCATAAGTTCGCTTTATTTTTAGCATGTTTTAAAAATTTACACTAGCTGCATTTTTGCTTGTTTTTACATATGCTAGCTTAATAGCCCTATTTTTAGCAGTTATAACATCGGGTTATTATTATATTTATAAAGTAAAAAGCTACTTAAAAGTAATAATAGTTCTAAAAAAGTTTTTTAATATACGCTATATTTACATTTTTTGCAGTTATAACTTTAATATATATTAAGCACGTTTTTTACTTGCGTTATAGCAAGCAAGGTAAAAAAAACAGCTTTTTAATCTTTAGTTTTTAATTAGCTAGCTTAAATTAAGCTAGCATTTTTTTTTTTCTTATTTTTAGCACTAAAAGTTTTTACATAATTAATTTAAGTATATACTTTAAGTAATATTTTTAATTCTTTTTAAATTAATTATTAATAATAAACAAACAAATATAATAGTTAAAAAGCTTAGCTACGCTTTATTAACTACTATTAAACTACAGCAAACTAACAAAACATTTAATATATTTTCTGCATTTTTGCTAACCGTATTAAAACTACAAGTATTAAAAAGGTTTACATAGTAGCAAAATATAAAAAAACTACTTTTATTAAAGCATAAAAAATCTATTTGCTTTATAAAAAAAAATAATAAAAAATTAACTAATATAATTAATAAATTATTTATTATTACTATTTATATAAACAATTGTTTTACAATTTTAAATATAAACAAAAGCATATAAGTATTCTTTAAAAAACTTTTTTTAGCAACTTATTAAAAACAAAAACAAACATAAATAGTTTAAAAGCTTGTTAAGTTTAAACATACAAAAGTAATTACTGCTAATTTTAGCAGTATTACTTAATATAATACATTTTAGTTGTTTGCTTTTAAAGCTAAAAAAACTATTTATTTTATGTTTACTTGCTTATTTTTTTATTTTTTTTAATAAAAACAGCTACTAATTGCAGAAAAATTTTCAGCTAGCATAATAAAAGCTTTTTTACCTAAATATACTTTAGCTTTAAAAAATATCACAAAAACTTTATAACAAAAAATAATTAAACTACATTTAGTTATATAAAAGTATTTATTTTTAGTTTACTTAGCAAAGTATTACAACTAAGATTAACTTAATATTAATTTTAAAAAGCTTAACAAAAATGTTTTATTACAGCATGTTATTTTTTTGTTATATGCTTTTTATTAAGCTTATTTTTTCGAATTTCAAAAAAAGCCTATAATATTAAAGCAGCTTATATATTGAAACAAAAGAAATAATGCAAAACTTATTAAAGATTTAACCAAGCTTTATTTTGCTAATTAAATATTACAAAATTTAAAACTAAAAAACAAACAAATTTATATATTGCTGCTTTTTTTAAAAGTATTACAATTAGTTAAATAGCATAGCAGCTAATATATTAATGCTATAAACAAAGATTTTAAGCTAAAAAAAAAAAAAAGAAAAGAAAAAAAAGCTTAATAGTTAAAACAAAATATATAAGGCCTATTATAAGCGCTAACTTATTAGTACTGCTATAAGTAGTTTAAACGCTAGTTTTAATAGTTTATGCGCTAATTATATTAGCTTATATATAAGTTATTATAAAAAGCATAATATATATTAAGCGTACTTATAGTTTAGCTACAAAAATACTTCTAAAAAGTAAAGCAATTATTATGCAATAAAATAAATACTAATTATATTATAAAAAAATACTTATTAACTAAACTAACTAATTTTTATAATAAAACAGCTATATAGTTAGCGTTTGTTTTATAAAGCTATAAAAAAAACTAATACTAAAAGCACAATAATTTTTTATGTTAAGTTTACTTAATAAAAGCTAGAAAAAATTCCAAGTATATAGCAAATAATAAAAGATTAAAAATATATGTTTTAACATTTAAATACTAAAAAAAATAACCTTTTTTTATATAACTACTTTAAAAATACTTCTTAAAGCTAGTTCTAAGTTTTATATTTGTTTACTGCTATTTTCTATTGTTTACTTTTATTATATTATACATCTTTTATGTTTTAGTTTATATAAACATTTTTTTGCTTTTAGGTGCTTATATAGTTTTATTTTTTTAAACTTGCTTTAGTTTATTTTTTAGTTAAAACATTATTTAAATACGCATTAATTTTTAATTAAATTTATTATATTTGCATAGCTATTTTTAGCATTTATTATTATTAATATATTTGCTACTACTAATAGTAATAAATTCTAGTTCTTTATTTCTTATATTTACTATTTTAGTACAAGCAACATTTCTTTGCTTATATTACAAATTGCAGTTTTTGCAGTTTTTTATTAAACATTTTATATTTTATAGTGTTTTATTTATAGTGCAAACTTTATATATATGTTTACTTATTTTATAACCGTAAATTTATCTTTTAAAAAAACAAAGTATTAATTATGTTTAGTTTTTTTTAATGCATAAATGTTGTTTATAATATAGTAAACAACGTTAGTTTGCATTTTTGCTTTTTTTAAGCTAGTAAGTTAAGTTTCTTTTATATAAAATAATATCGATTTATTACAAATAAAAGCCTTAAAAAAAAAATAATTATTGCTAAGCTTACAGTATTAAAAAGTATTTTTTAGAACTAGCTAAGTTATAGCTTTATAAAAGCGCTAGCTTAAGTATTTTTAAAACAATAAATAAGTTTTTATTAACGTTTAGTAAAATGCAAAACTTATATTTTTTTTGCATTAATAATAAGCTATAAATCTTATATAAACAAAAGAACAATAAGAATAGTAAACAAAGGTTTTGCAGTAAGAAAAAAAAAGCGCTAAAACAATACAAACAAAAGAACAACTAAAAAAACAACGTACATTATGCATAAAACTTGTTTTTGCTTCGCAGTGCTTAAAAAATATTACATAATTTAAAAACATCTTTATAAAAAAACCAAAATTAGCAATAATTTAACGTGAGGTATTTTATACAAAGTATATAGTAAAATTTTACCTTTTTTTAAAGTAGTACTTTTTTAGCCTGCTGCTTATATTAATAATAATGCTACTAACACTAAAAATAAAGTTGTTAGCAAAAAAAAGTTATACTTTTATATTTATTGCTTTGTTAATAATATAACATAAAACAATGCTTAAAAAAACATATAAATTAAGTATACATAAGTAACATAATAGCAAGGCCTTTTTTAAAAAAATTAAGTATAAATAAAATAAAAAAAAACAAGCAAAAAAACAAAAAAGCTTATAGCTATACAAATTATACAAGTAAAAAATCTTATAAGCAAAAGCGCTTATAATAAAAAAAACAAAAGTACGTTAAAAAAGCTTATAACATACTAAAAAGTTCAAAAAGCTACAATAAAAATAGCAGCCGTAGTAAAAAGAAACAAAAAAGCGTTAAGCTAGCTTACGTTAGTATAGATTTTAGGAAAAAAAAAGAAAAAAAGGAAAAAAAGAAAAACAAAGAAAAAAAGAAAAAAAAAGAGAAAAAAAAAAAAAGAAAAAAAAAAAAAATAATAAAGGCAAAGTAAGCCATAATAAAAAAAAAAACAAGAAAAACAGCTGATATACTTTTTATGAAGTATGTAAAAAAAATGCTTATGTTTTCTGCAGCAATATGTTTATATATTATATATATAAAAAAAAAAAAAAAAATACATGCATTTTTTATTTAGTACATATATAAGCTACTTATGCTTACTACTATAATAAGTTTATGTAATATTTACTTAAGTACTTACAAAAAAAAATAAAAAACAATAAATATGCTTTTACTTGCGTTTATAATAAAGCTGCCCTTTTGCTTGCTATAGCAATACGTTTGCATGTTATATATATAAAAGAAAAAAAAACAGCTAATGTACTCTTAATAGCATACATAATAAAGTTGCTTTTGCTTTTTATAGCAACGCGTGTATTTATATGTTATATATATAAAAAAAAAAATAGCTAATGCACTTTTAATAGCATGCATAATAAAGTTGTTTTTGCTTTTTATAACAACATGTGCATTTGTATGTTATATATATAAAAAAAGAAATAGCTAATGTACTTTTAATAGCGTACGCAATAAAGTTACTTTTGCTTTTTATAGCAACACGTATATTTATGTATTATATATATAAAAAAGAAAATAGCTAATATACTTTTAATAGCGTATATAATAAAGTTACTTTTGCTTTTTGTAGTAATACGTGCATTTATATGTTATATATATAAAAAAAAAAATAGCTAATACACTTTTAATAGCGTATATAATAAAGTTACTTTTGCTTTTTGTAGCAACGCATGCATTTGTATGTTATATGTATAAAAAAAGAAATAGCTAATGCATTTTTAATAACATACGCAATAAAATTGCTTTTGCTTTTTATAGCAATGCGTGCATTTATATATTATATATATAAAAAAAGAAATAGCTAATGCACTTTTAATAGCGTATGCAATAAAATTACTTTTGCTTTTTATAGCAACACGTACATTTATATATTATATATATAAAAAAAAAAACAGCTAATGCACTTTTAATAGCATACGTAATAAAGTTACTTTTGCTTTTTATAGCAACGCGTATATATATTATAAACTTATTGCTGCCTATTATAAATAAAAGTGCTTTTTTTATATAAGCTTTGCTTTTAAACTTTATAAAACATACTTTTTTTATTTTTTAATAAAACAAATAGCACTAATTACTACGCGTTGCTTTTTAACTTTTTTAAACTTATTGTTTGTTTTTTAATAAGTAAACAGCACTAATTATTACGTGTTGCTTTTTAACCTTTTTAAACTTATTGTTTGTTTTTTAATAAGCAAACAGCACTAATTACTACGCGTTGCTTTTTAATTTTTTTAAACTTATTGTTTGTTTTTTAACAAGCAAACAGCATTAATTACTACGCGTTATTTTTTAACTTTTTTTATTATATTTTTTGTTTTTAAATATACATTAGTAGTAAAAACAAGTTCTTTTTTTTCTTTTTTTAAAAACTTTCCTTTTAATTAAACTAATTTAACGAGTACTAAAAGATTAATGCTATAGCATAAATAAATAAAAAAGAAAAAAAAAGAAAAAAGTTCTTTTTTTTTTTTTTTAGTATTAATAAAAAAATATCCAAACAAAAAATAACCTTAGATCTTTTTATAAAAAACCATAAGCAATATAGTTCTTAGCATAATACTATAGCTATATATAATAAGCATTAATAAAAGCTTATATAAACATAAAACATTTGCTTATTTTATTTTTACTTTAGATCTTTTAGCGCTATAACTACTAAAAATATAGTTAGTTTACTTAGCGCTAAAAAGGTTTAAAAGCATACTAAGCAAATATAAAAAAAGATTTTTACTTTAAACTTTATTAACGCTTATAATATTGTTTAATAACTATAAGCACTTGTTTATCTTGCTTTTACTTTAGATTTTTTAGCGCTATAACTACTAAAAATATAGTTAGTTTATTTAGCGCTAAAAAAGTTTAAAAAGCATACCAAGCAAATGCAAAGAAAATTTCTACTTTAAACCTTATTAATACTTATAATACTTTTTAATAACTATACTACTAATGTTTAAATCTTTTTTATATAGCAACATTTATTACAGCTAAAAGCTTTTTTATATTACTAATATAAAGCGGTTTTTTTTCTTTTTTATTATTAATATAAAGCAGTTCTTTTTTTTTCTTATTATAAATATAAAGCATGTTTTTTTTTTTTAAGTTAAATTTAATACATACAACAAAAAGAAAACTTTAAAAAAGCAACAAAAAATAAACAAATATAAAACATACTATAGCTTAAAAGCTTTTAAGTAAAAAAAAAGTAAAAAAAAGTTCAGTTTACTGCTATAGCAAAAAAAAAGTTAGCTTTGCTTTACTATTTAAACATATTATTGTTATAAAAAAAAAAAAAAACAATTAAGCTTATAAAACGGCTTATAGCGCGTAGTTTATACAAAAAGAGCTTTTAAGTAAAAATAATATATACATACAAAAATACATTAAAGAACAAATGTACGTATGCAGTTATAGTTTGTAATTATGTTTTTTGCTAGCATTAATAAAAAAATGCAACGCAAATAAAAGTTAAAACGTACATTTGCTATAAGCGCTACTAGTTGCGTATAAATCAAAAAAAAAGCTAGATTTTCTAATTATAATCTTTTTTTATTTAAATATTAAAACAATTTAAAGTTAGCGCTATAATGCAGTATTAAAACTTCTTTAATGCGTAAAAAAAGCTAAAATATAAAAGTTATTATTATTTTATAAACTTTATTGCTTTAGAATCTATTATTAAAGCATATATACTTTATAGTTTTTGTGCATTAAAAAAACATAAAAAACAAAATCATAAAAAAAAAATAGCAAAAAAATATACACTAAAACAAATAAATAAACTAAAATAAAATAAAATAAATAAAGCATAACTATGCTATAACTAAAACAAATTCTTAAATAAAAATAGAAAAAAAGCTATAAATGTTTTATTACTTTTATATATATAAGTTATAAAAAGTGCTACATGCATTAAAAATTATATGCTTACTTATATATGCTTAAAGATTTATTATAATAAGTAGCAATAAAAAGCAATTGTTTTTTTTTTTTAAAGTAAATCTAGATTAACTTTTTATGCTTATGCTTGCTTTTATAAATAATTTTGCAAGCATAAAAGAACTACAAAAAAGGTTTTTATTATTGCATTTTGCATGTTGTAGTTTTGTTTTTAAGCTTTTTTTATACTTTAGTTACGTTTAAAAAAGCAGTATTTTACGCAAAAAATCCTTTTAATATAGTTAAATTTCTACTTTTTCTTTATTTTATATTTTTTTTTTTTTACATTTTCTTTATTTTATATCTTTTTTATTTTATATCCTCTTTATTTTTTATCTTTTCTATTAATTTATTTATTTATTATATTCCTTATTTCTTTTTATTTTTAGGTATTTTTACCTTTTATTTCTTTTATTTTTTATTTACTTTTTTTTTTCTTTTTTTATTGTATTTTTTATTTATTTTAATACAGTTTTTACAATTCTAACTTTTATATTAACCTTAAAACACAATTAAAAGTATCCGGTTTTTACTAGATTTTATAGTATAAAAAAAGCATAGTAATATAAAAAGCTTTTTTTTTTTTGCTTTTAAAATAGTAATTTTAACTAATAAACCTTACATGCTGCAATATTATATAATAATAATAAAGCTAACATTGCAGCCTTTTTTACTTATAAAGAAATTCTTTAGAACTTGCACCTTTAACTTTTTTTAAGTACTAATACTTTTTTTGCTAAAATTTTACAATAATAATAACTATTTCTATAAAAAACTAGCTATTTAGCAATATTTTTTCCTATATATATAAAAGCAAACACTGTTTTTATTAGTGCTATAATAGTTAACTTAATATGTTTAAAAAATTTCTATTTTTATTAAATCTTTTGCTTAGTTTTACAAAAAATGCTAAAAATGCAAATAATAATCCGGTAGCTTATTTTTTAAGCAGTTTTATATAGCAAAATGCTAATTTATTACTTATAATACTTAAGTGTTTAAAACTTAAATATAGCTTAATTAGTTATAGCTTAATTAAGTATAGCAAACAACTATATAAAGTTTTATATTAGCTTTTAAATAGTAGCTTTAATTATTAGCGCTATAAATAATAAAACAGCAAAAGTGTTTAAAACTTAAATATAGCTTAATTTACTGCAGCAAACAACTATACAAAGTTTTACATTAGCTTTTAAAAAGTAGCTTTAATTATTAGTACAATAAATAGCAAACTTTTTTAAAAAGCAACTTAAATAAAATAAAATATACTTAGTAGTAAGCTTTATTTACTTTAAAACAAATAATATATTAATTACTAAAGCTTTTAATAGTTTTTTTTTTAAAAGCAAAGATTTTTGCATTTTAAGCTATTACTAAGCAATCTTTTTAAGCTTAGTACTTTTATTATAACAAGCAATACATTTTTGCTTTTTTTTTAGCCGTTAAAAAAAAGCAAAATACTATAGCTAATAATATAAACAATATATAAGCTAATGCTTTTTTTACTAAAGCTTCGTTTTTTTAAGCCTTTAAGCTTACTTTTTTCGTTTAAAAAAGCAAAAGTTTAAACATACACTAAGCAAACATTAAAAAAAACAATATTATTAACCTTAAGCTTTCTGTTTTTAAGTAAACCTAGAAAACTTATTTAGCTGCTAAAGCTACTGCTTAAAAAAGCAAGGCAATTTAAGCTTAAAAAAAAAAAAAAGAACTTACGTAAAGTAAAAACAAAAAAAATCACAAAAAAAAAAACAGCAAAATATTACATAAGATTAAATACTAGCTTAGCAAAACTATACGCTAAATATGCTTATATAAACTGCAATTATTTCTTTTAAGTATTTATATCCTTTTTAAAAAGTGCACTAGTAAACTTTTATAAAACTAAGCATAACAAAATAATTATAATAAAAAAGAATTACGTTTAAAATAAATATAAAAAGCAGTAGTATGTTTACTATATATTATAAAAATCGTAGTAAATAAAAAAGCTATATATACTTTTAGCTATATATATAAACTATATTGCTTTTATAACTAATAGATTTAATTATTGCAGTTTTTAATATAATATAAATAAAATCAAACTTTATATAAAAAATTTAATACTATATAAGTTATGTTTTATAAACAACAATATAGCGCAAACCTTTTAAGTAAAAAACAAATAATATTATAAAAAACTTAAAAAAAAAAGCAATACTACATAAAAAACTAATAGTTAGTAATAATGCTATATAAACTACTTAAAGCAATGCTATATAAATTTTTAAAAAAACAAATATTACTAAAGTAATAACAATTTAAATTACTTTAAGTTATTTTTTTAGCATGCTAAATTTTTTCTAAAAACAACATTACTTTATATTAGTTTTTACATATTTAAAAATAAGCTAAAATATAATTACTATATAGTTTTAAATATTTTGTTTTTAGTAGCTTTTATTAGTTTTGCTTTAGTTTTAGGTTTTATTATAGCTACTTATAATTACTAAAATTATAACTACTATTTATTTTTAGCTTTATATTATTTATAACGTTTATTTTATTTTTTTTTTTGCTAGTTTTACTGCTATTAGTTAGCTTTTTTGCTAGCTTATGTTATATAGTTAGCTTTATGTTTAGCTTTTTATACAATGCTACATATTTTATAAAGATTTTTTCTGCTAACATGCTTATTTTATATAGCAACTTAAATGCTAGTACTAAGCTATTAGCTTTTAAATTTTTTAGTTTAAGCTACGCTAATAAGTTAATAAAAAAAAATAATAGTTCTGCAGCATTAAAAAATGTGCTAAAATAAAATACATATAATTAAAAAAATATAATAAGTTGCTTAATAAATATATAAAAAAGCTGTTTAAAAAACATATATAAAGAACTTTTGCTATAATAATTAAATAAATATTAAAGCATAGCATTAAAGCTAAAATAAAAAGCATTACGTTTTTATTACGTAAGTATTATAGCATATAAATATATATTATAGCATGCTTATATAGCAATATTATAAACTTAATTAAGTAACTATAGCAAATATATTAATATAATAGCTATTAAAGCTCTTTTAAATAAATAACTTATATTATTATATAATAGCTTTTTTTTTATTATATTATAGCATAATAGCTTTAAGCAGCTATACTTAAAACTAAAAAAATCTAACTTTGTAATAATATGCTTAAACAATTAAACATAAAAAAACTTAGTTTTTTTAAAGTTTAGCGTAATAAAAATATAAAAGCTAGCATACGCTTAACAATAGTTAAACTAGTTATTAAAAAACAAGCATATAATATTTTTACTAGTAAATATAGCAAGCTAAGCTTTTTAAACCTTATAATATTAAAAAGCAAAGCTTTTGCTTAATTAACTAGCATAATTATTTAAAGCGCTAAACATTAATGCTATATATATAATTTAGCTTTAACGTTTATTTATATTATAGTTACTAAAGTTATAAGTTTTTATTTTTAGTTTTTGCTGTTGTACAAAAACAAAAAATAAAAAGTTAGCACTATTAAATAGCGCTATTTTGTTTGCTTAAAAGCTTTTAACCTTAGTTTTGCTTAAAGCATTAAAAACCTAAAAATAAATGCAGTAAATATTAAATAAACTAAAAAGTTAAAAGTAGCTTTATATATAGTTTAGCTAGCTTTTATATAAAACATTACATTATATTTAATAAAAAAGCCCAAGCTTTTTAAAATATAACTTATAAGCTTTAAAAAACTTTAAATTATATATATAAGCAATTAACTATAATGCAAGCTTAAAAGTTTTATTACATAATAGCTATGCTTTATAATGTTTAGCAAAAATAATAGCATAGTTAGCAATATTTTAAAAATTATTTAGTAGTATTATTTTAAATCGCTTATTTATGTTTAATATACTTTACATTATACTTTGCTAAGTTATTTTTAGTTAATTTTAACGCTTAAAAAAAAATAAGCAAAGCTATTTTAAAGCATAACTTATAAGTTAAAAAATATGCTATTTAAATATATTGTTTAATATTTATAGCATATTATACTTTTGCACTATGTTCTTTAAGCTAAGCTTTTATAACAGCTTTTTTAACTTATTAAGCATGCAATAATTTTAAGTAGTATGCTATAATTATAATACTTAAAAAAAAATATTACTAATGTAAGTTTGCTTAAAAAAAATAAGCAATACTTAGTTTATATATATATGTTTAGCACACTTAATAGTATTAAACTGCTTTAATAGTGCACTATTATTAAAAAGTGCAAATATTGCTAGCTTTTTAATAAGCTTAATAAAACAAACAGCAAAAGTAAACATAAAATTATTTAGTTAACATATTAAAACAAAAAAAAAAAAGTTATAAATAATAAAATTAGTTAATAAAAACAAGCAAATAATTTACTAAAAAAACAGTTTATAAAAATTTATAGTAGTTATAATATAAAATTAAAACATATAATATTTATAGCGTATATTATAATAAAGCAGCATAAAAGCATTAAATAAAGTAAATAATATGTAATATAGCTAGCTTTTATAAAACTAAAAAGCGTTAAAAAAAAAAAAAAAATTAAGTAGCATTACTTTTTGCGTTAATATTTTAGTTTTGCTTTAGTAATATTATTTAAATAAGTTTAAACTAAAAAGCAGCAAGTTAAACTGCAATAAATTAAAAAAATAAAATCCTTTTATAAATGTTTATATATATTACTTATAAGAATTATATACTTTGATTTTAAATAAAGCTACTTTTTTAACATAAAAGCTAGCTAAAATAGTTTTTATTATTTTTAGCTTTTTTATATTTTAAAACATATATTGCAAATATAAATATAAACAATATTTTTAAAATAAGTTATTATTATTATAAGCTATTTTAACTATGCATGCTAACTTATTAAGCAAAATAAACAAAAGTATTATATTATTAGTTAAATAAAAAGGTTTAATAATATAAAGCACGTTTTAAAAAGCAAAGTTAACTTATATAACGTTAAAATAAAAGTACTACTAGTTTACTATTAAAAAATAATTTATATAAAATTTTTATAAAGCACTTTTTGCTAAGTAACTTATAGTTATATTTTTAATATTATATCTTTAAAAAAAAAAAATAAAGCTAGCAAAATAGCTAAACAAATACTAATTATATAAAGTTTTAAAGTAATCCTAAAACAGTTCTATATATTTATATAAAATAACGTATTGTAATTAAGTATACTTAAAAAAGCTAAAGCTTTTTGCTAAAGCTTATTAAATGCTTACTTTTGCTTTAGCTTAAGCAAAACTAATAAAGTACTAAGCAATAATCGTAAAAAAACAAAAAGCATACAAAGCAAGTAGCATATAGTTCTTTATAAATTGTTTTTATATTTTAAATAGCAAATAAATAGTTTAATATTTAAAAATAAAAAAAAAATAAAAAAAAAAAAAATAAACATAGTTATTAAAACTATATTTAAAAAAGCTAAGCTGCAAATTTTAAGTTTTATAAAGTTTTACTAAGTTAAAAACGCAGTATATATTTTAAAAAATAAAAAATTAAAACAAAGGTAAATAACTTAAAGCAAATATTACTAAAAAAAATGCAGCAAAAAAACAAAGCTATATAAAATAGCTATTAATGTTATATTAACAAATAATATACATTTATTAGTAAATATTATAATAAAAGGCTTTAATAAACAAAAAAAAAAGCTTAAGCTTATTAGTATTAAAAAAAATATACTAAAAAAAGATCTGTAGCACTTTTAGCTTAGCATAAAATAAAAAAAGGTTAGTAAAATTATTTTATTTTAAAAAATTAATATAAAAAGCTAAAAAGCTTTATATAAAATAATTAGTTATATGTTTTAATATATAACTAGTTATATTTATTACTTTATTTATAAAAAAGAATTAATATTATAAATCCAAAAATAAAAACAAAAACTATAAAAAGAAAAAAGATAGCTTATAAAAAACTAACTACTTTAAGACTAAAAAAAACAAAAAAGGAAAAGCCTTTAAAAAACAAAATATTTTAAAACCTAAAGTTTTTAAAAAAACTTTAGGTCTTAAGATATTTCGTTTTCTAAAAGCCCTTTTAAAAATATAAGCAAGCTAACAATACAAATAAAAATAAAAAAAAACAAAAAAAACAAAAAATAAAGCATACTATAGTCGCATCAATAAAAATAAAAGTATAGAATTTATTCCTATATGCAATAACGCACATTATTAAATAAAAAAAAAAACTGCTAGCTAAGCTAATTATAGTAAACCAGTAGTAAAAAAAAAAAAGCAAAAATAAGCAAACAATTTTTGCTAAAAATAAAGGCCTTACTACTAATAAAAACAAAAGAATTTTGCTATAACAAAGTAAAAAGAAAATTAAGCAATAAAGCAACAAGCTTATTTAAAATATAAAGCGTAAAAAACAAAAAAAAAATCAAAAAAGAAAAAATAACTAGTTTTAAAGCGTTTAAAACAGTGCTATTATTTTTATTGCTATTAAAAAGGCCTAAGTTACTAGAACTAAAAAAACTTTAAAATTAAAAACAAGCAAAAAAAGCAAAAAAAAAAAAAAGTTTTAGTTTAAGCAGTTTAAAATTTATAGCATTACTATTGTTTAAATTTAAAAAAGCAAAGCTATTTATATATAGTAGTTCTAAAAATTGCCTAAACAAAAAAGTAAAAAGTAGCAATAGCACTTAAAAATAAATAAAAAAAAATTAAGTAATTAAAAACAAAACATTTATAAAAAGAAAAAAAAAATAAGCAAAATTAGCTCTAAATAAAATAACAGTAGTACAAAAGCAAATTAAAAGTTAAAAACAGTAAAATAAAAGCATAAAAATATATAAGTACTAAAGTGTTTTTATTAAAAAACAAATCGAAAAAAAAAATATAAAGTTAACTAAAAAGTTAAGCAACTTTTTGTTTTAGTTTAACAATTTGTTATGCTTAAGCTTTTTTGCATTTTTGCTAATTATGTTTAGCAACTAATAAAAGCATAATAATTAAGCTATAAAAAAAACAGTAAAGCAAGCAAAAATAACAATACAACAAATAAAAGCGCTAAAAAAAAGCAAGCAAAAATAACAATATAACAAATAAAAGCACTAAAAAAAAGCTAAAAAAGCGCTAAATAAGCACTAAACAAGCACTAAAAAATAAGCTTAATAATAACGCGCAACTTAAAAAAAAACAAGCTATAACAGAAATACAAATGCAATAAAAACAAAAAAAAAAAAAAAAAAAAAAAAGCAATAGTAACAAGCAATAGAATTTATAAACAAATTTTTATAATGTGCATTAAAAAGGTTATAGTGTTGCAAAAAAGTCAATATATAGAAAATTAAGTACATTAAACAGCAAAAAAAAAATGATTAGCTTTAAATAAAGCAATACAGAAATACTGTTACGTTAAGCTAGCAAATTGCAAAAATAAAAGCACGCAAAGCTAGCAGATAATTAGGCATAAAAGCTATTAGTAAAAAAATCAATAAAAATTTTCACTAAGTTAAACACATAAACACGCTACTAACCTTAACCTAAAAAACAAAAAGATTAATGCTTAGTAATTATAAAAAAATTAATAGCTAAAAAGCTAAAACTAAATAAATAATTAATTATAAAAAAAGTATAATTATATAAACAAAAAAAAAGTAAAAAAAATAGAAATTTTTTTTTTAAATTATTGCAAGTTTAATAAACATTAAATTACTATAAGTTTAATAAGCACTAAATTACTATAAGTTTAATAAACTAAATAAACTATTATATAACTTAGTTTTAATTAACAAAAAAAAAGTACTAAATATATATAAAAGCATTAAGCTGTTTTAAAAGCTACTTTAGTGCTAATTTTGTAATATTATTTCTTTTTTTTTAGAATTGTTGTTTTAACAATTTTTTATAAGTATTTTTTTTTTTTTTTTTATGCGTTAAAATATTAAAACGTATTAAAAGAACTAACTGCTTATTAAAAATAAAGCAAAAATTTATTTTTGCTTTTTTTATTAATTTTATTAGTTATAAAGTTATGCTTTATTTTTGCTGCTTTAATTAATTATTAATATATAAAATAACAAATAATATGTTTTATTGCTTTAAATATATATATACTAGTTATTTTTACAACAAATTAAAAGTTTTAATTAATTTAATTAATAATATAATTTTTAAGCATTATTATTTTAAAGAAAAAAAAAAGCAAGCAAAGCAATAATTACTTTTAGTTTAAAAAAAACTAAAACAAGCTTAAAATAGCTTTAATTTTATTTTAAGCAAGCTAGCTTAGCTTTATATATAAAAACGTTTTTTAAAAGCAAAAAGTATTAAAATAGTTTAATAAAAGCTTTAGTTTTTAAATAAATTAAACAAAATAAAGCATATTAAAAAAAAATAAAAAGCATTAATAAAAAAGCAAAAATAATAAAAAAAGCAAGCTAAAATAATACAAGCTGCTTTATTTAAGTTTAATTAAAATTTTTTAAATGTTTTTTTTAAAGCTAACTTTTTTTTTTTAGTTTTAAATAATTAAAGTATTAACAATAAAACTAATTTATAATTATTGCAATAGTTTTTAAGTGTTTTTTAAGTTTTTAAGTATTATTAATATATAAATATTTTTTTTATTTAATAAAATATTTAATATTATTATTATTTTAACAAAAATTTAATATATTTTTTATTTTATAAATGTTACTTGTAGTATATTAAAAAAGCAAACAAATTTTTAACTAAGCTACTAGTTATTACGCAACTTAAAAAAAGCACGTAAAATAGCTAAATAAGTTTTAAATATAAAAAGGCTTAGCTATTATAACGTAACTAAAGGACTAATTAAGTTATAAATAGCTATAAAAACACAAAAATAAAAGCTCTTAAATACGGAGCAAAAATAGCTAAGCATTAATACTAGCTTTTTTTTAAGCTAAAAAAGGTTTACTATAACTATAAAGCAAGAGCTAAAGCAGCTATTATAAAGCTGTTTGCTACTTATAGTTTTAGAAGGGCTACTTATTATAAGCTTACGTTTATAAACTTTAAAGTAAAGCATAACACAATAAAATACTAAAAATAGCAACACAAAATTATAAACATAGAACTACAGAAGTTAAAAAGCATACATTATAAAAAAGCAAAGCAATTAAGCAACTTTATTAAGTACTAAACACTAAAATTTTACTAAAACTTTTAGCTACTAAATATATAATAATGTTAACCCTTAAAAGTTACGTAAATATCCTTTAACTAGCTTATTTATATAGAACTTCTAGCTTTTTTATTTGCTGCAGCTTTTTTTGCTTTTTTAATTGCAACTTAAAGTTGTATACTAGCTATAAGTGCAGCTTAAATATTTTTATTAATATAAAAACAGCGCGCAGCTATACAAGCTTTAATAAACAATTAAAGTTCTTTATTAATTCTTTTAAGCTAAAAAATTATTAGTAGCACTTAGGATTAAAAAAACTTTAACAGTTAAAATAAGCATAAAATAAAGCTTAAAAACATACAAACATTAATATAGTTAAAAGTACTTATAAAACTATAACTGCTATTTTTAATGCTTACTTTGCTTTTTTTGCATTGTAAACACTTAGCAAACTTGCTAGTAATATTGCAAGCATAAAAGTTATTAATGTTTTTATATAGTTAGCATAAAAAAAACAGCAATAAAAAGTACATAATATACTACTGTAATATAAGCAATATAGTAATAACATAGCTTAAACATTTTAGCGTGCTTAATAAATATAAATTTTAAAGCTATTAGTAATACTTTAGCGCAAAGCACTAAAGCACTTATTTTTATTTTAAAAATTAGCGTTATAGCAAAAAAATATAACAATAAGCAGTTATAAAGGCTTAAACTATATAATAGCAAGCTATTAGCTATTTTATTTAATACTATAAATTAAATAACTAATAAAAACTGCAGCAAAATAACTTATAACTTTAAATATATAAGCTTAATACTAGTTAGCATATATACTTAAGCTAAGCTAATTATAAATATATACTACAGAAAGCATAGCAGCTATAACAAAGTAAATTTTTGTATAATTGTAACGCATTAACAACTAATTATATTATAAACCGGACATTTTAATATATTAAAGCAAACATAAGTTAAGCACATAGTAGTAATAATAGTAAAAGTAATAAAGTTAGTAATTAAAAAAAAAAAAAATTAGCATAAATAGCTAAATAAAATAACCCATTATTTATTATTACTTTATACTGCTTAGTGCATAAGCTATTTATAAGCTATGCTTACTTAGTAAGCTTATTGCAAAAAACACAAAAGTAGCTCAAAGAATAAATATACAAAAAGCAAACTAAAAAGTAATAAGCAATTAACTTTACTTATAACTTAGTTATAACTTAGTTATAAAAAAACTAGTGTAGCAAAAAGCTAATAGTAATACTAAAGCAAGCAAACTATAATGCACTAGTAATACAATAAAAAAAAGTTTAAAAAAAAACTAAGAAAAAAAAGCAGCATATTTAGCTAAGTAAGTGCTAGGACTAAAAAAACTGCTGCAAGCAGCATAAAGCAAGCAATAATACTAAAGCAAGCAAACTATAAAGCAAAAAAAATACGGAAAAAAAAAGACTATAAAGTAACTACGTAAGGGTATATATACCTAGTTAATAGCATAATGCAAGTAAGCAAACAACCTAAAAGCAAAGAAATAAAAAGCAAAGCACTTAATAAAATCGTAGCAGAACTAGTGTAACTTAGAAATAAATACAAAATGTTTTCACTTAGCTACTAAAAAAAAAGTAAGCTGCTTATAGCTTGCTTTTAACCTATAAGCATAGTTTTTACTTATATATATAAAAAATAAAAACCGGCATAGCTAATAAACTGTTAGCCCAAGTAATACAATATATATATTTTATAAACGTTTTAGTTTATTTTTATTTTTAATTATGTTTTAATAAATATATTAATAAGCATTAATTTTAGTAAAAAAATATAAAAAACTAAATAAATCTGCATATTTTTTAGTAATAATAATTTATAATTAATAAATAAAATAACTTTTTTAATTTTAAAAAAACTAAGTTTTTTAAACTTTAATTTGTTGTTTAGTTGTTTTGTTTTAATTTAAGAAATATTAGTATTTATATTTTATTTTTGTTGTAATATTACTTAATAATATAATAATTATAGCAATTAATTAATAATATAATAATAATAGCAGTTAATTAATAATATAATAATTATAACAATTAATAAACAATATAATAATTATAGCAGTTATTTAATAATAAAATAATAATAGCAGTTATAAAACAATATAATAATAATAATAGTTCTTAGTAAAAAAAAAATATTAAAAAAAAAAAAAAAGCAGTTATAAAATACAAAAAGTTATTATAATAAAAAATTTAAACAAAAACAAAAAAAAAAACGTAGCTTAAATAAAATATAAATATTTATAGCAAAACGTTAAATGCGCTATATTTGCTTTTTTTTTGCACTTAGTATTATAAAGTAAAAAAAACTTATTATATAGCTTAATAACGCTGTTTTTTTATTTGTATACTTATAAAAAAACCTATATAAAAAGCTAAATAAAAACTTTATGTAATAATATTTATGCTACTACTTTAAAGCTTTACTATTTTATAAATATTAGTTTTTATTAATTAGCTTACTAAACAAAAAATAAGGTTAAAAAGCAAAAGAACTTTTTTTTTTAAAGCTTTTAGACTTTTTGCTTTACTAAAAAACATAAAAAAGCTTTTTGCTGGTTTTTTTTCTTTTATTTGCTTTTTTTTTTTCTTTTTTTGTTTTTTTTTATTTTTATTGCTAGTTTTTGCTTTATGCTAATTTTTTGCTATATTATGTATTAAGCATACTAACTGCGCTTTTTTTGTGTTTTTTTAAAAAGAAAGTTTTTTTGCTTACTTTTTATTTATTAATAGTTATAATACTAGTTTTATAAGCTTATTTATAATTTTTTTTAAATTAGCAAGTTTGTTAGTTTTACGTTTTTTGTTAAAATATTACTATGTTATTATAATATTACTAGTTTTTATATTTTTTGTTATATTTATATTTTATAAATAAAATGCTAGCTATTTAATAAGTTAAAATTGCTATGCTAATTTTAGTAATTTTAATTATTTAATATTAAAATATAAACTTACAAAATTATAATTAAGTATTAAAAATTTAAATATTGTTTTAAATAAAAATAAACTTTTTATGTTATTATTTTATTATGCTTTAAATATTTTAAGCTTAAATATTAATTTAATAGCTAGTTAATTTAATAATTGCTTTTATTAAGTTTATAAGCTTATAAAAAAAAAAGTAAGCAAAAAAATTTAAAGTTAAAGCTATAATTATACTAATAATGTTTTATATTTTTATATAGTTATAATAATTATTAATCTTTATTTATAGCTTTAATAATAACTATTTATTTATAGCTAGTTTTTTAAAACTTTTATTGCTAAAGTTTTTTGCTTTTGCTTTTTTTAACTTGTTTAAATTAGTTATATTAAATAAAAAATTAAATTAGTTGTTCTTTAAACAAATATAAATAATTTTTAGCAATACTAAATCTATTATTTTTTATAAATAAATTAACATAATTAAAAAGCATATTAGCTATAAAAAATAAATTGCTTAAAATAAATAAGTTAAAAATAATTTTTAGAACTAAAAATAGTAAATAATAGCTAGCTAACAAAATGCTTGCTTTAAATAATAAAGCTAGCATAAAAAAAGTTTATTTAAGTAATGCTATTATAAATAAAGCGCTTTTAATTAAACTTAGTATAAATAACTTTATTAATAAACTTTAAAGCAATAAATATAAAAAAAAAAAATTATAGCTATTTAAATTTAATAATAATTACTTTTGTTTATATTTTTATTAATATATATGTTTATATAAACAAACTAAGTTTATAAAAAACTATTAACCTTTTTTTATAACTTTATAAACTAATTTTAAAGCTAATTTAAATTTTTTTTAAGTAGCAGTTAATAAGCTAATAATATAAAATAGTTTAATAAACTAAAATATTAAAAAAACAAAAATAAAACCAGTTTTTAAGCTAAGCATAAGTATTTATATATATTAAAGCTTTAATAAGTTATAAAAAGTATTACTAAAAAAAATCTTATAATTAGTATAGTTTTTTTATACTAGTTTATTAAGCTTTTTATAGCTATATAAATATAAAACAGTACTAAAAAAGTAAAAATAAGCATTATTATTACTAAAGCTATAACATAAAAAAATATTATTGCTATTATAACTAAATACAAAAAATTAACAAATTAAAGTAGTTATAAAAGCAGTAAATAGCTTATTATATAGCAAAAGTAAACAAAAAAAAAATAACAAAATATATGTTGTTTTTTTTAATAATAAAATAAATTATTTAAAATAAAAGCGCGCTTATAAAACAATTAAAGCTTAAAAGCTTAAAAAAACATTATATAATATAAAAGTTAATTAAAATTACAAAATTAAAATATATAATAAATATATTTTTAATATTAATAAAATAAAGTATATAAATAGAATTAAATTAACAAAATATATAAAAAAAAATAAAAAATAAATAACATTAAGTAAATAAAAAAATATAGTATATATTACTCTTTTAAAATAAAGCTAATAAAAGCGTTATATATTTATAGCAATTTTTTTAAAAAATTAATACAAATATATAAAAAATTAATATAAATATATAAAAAATTAATATAAATATATAATGCTTATAGCTATATAACAAATAACTTTATAATTATTTATTATATTTTAATAAAAAATATATTATTTAGTTTTAAATAAAAAAAGCTATTTAAAAATACTAATAGCTTTTCTATAAAGCTAATAGTTATAAAAATATTTATATATATGCTACTATATAGATTTTTTAAAGCATATAAACATATAATATAAATAGCATAACAATTATTAGTTTTATAACTAAGCTATTAATATTTTTAAATAAAACATTTAATTTTAGTTTAAATAGCTAGTTTAAAACTATATTATAACTAGTAGTTATAAAGTTATTTATTATATAGCTATAAATATTATATATTTTTAGCAATTTTTTATATGTTTATAATAACTTTTAATATTTAACGTAGTTTATAAGTAAACAACGCATTTTTTACTATTTTATTAAGTTTAATTATTAATAATTTTATAATTAAAGCATTTATTATTAAAAATTAATTAGATTTTAATTTATTACTTATTTTTATATTTTTATTATAAGTTTTTATATTATAGCTAGTTTTGCTGCATTATTTATATTATTATTAGTATAGCAAACTTAATTTATTATTACTACGTTTTTTTAATGTTTATAATTATATTAGCTTTTTTATACTTTTTTAAGCTATTAAATTTATTGCATTTTTTATAATAAAACTTTCTTTATTTTATAAGCGCTTTTTTTTACTTTTTTAATGCTTACTAAATGCTTTATTTGCTTTATAAAGCTTTTAGTTTTATATGTATATATATAGTTTTTTTTTTCTTGTTTTTTGTTTAAATTATATTTCTTTTTTAAAAACAATAAAAAAGTAGCTAAAAAACGTTTTAAATTTTAAATAGTATTGCTTAAATACTTAAATTTTAGTTTTAAGAATTTTTATTTTTTTTTTTTATGTTTTTTTTTTTTAGTATTGTTTTTTACTATAAAAACATAAATAAATTGCAAATTAGCTTTTTAAGCAAAAAAATAAATCTTTATATGTTTTTTGCGCTAATAAGTATTTTTATATAACGTTTTAACAAAAAACCTAAAGCTAAAAAGCTAATAGTTATACTAAATTAAAACAATAGCTAAAAATAAAACAATAATATAATATAATATTAATTAATTTATATAAGCGTTTTTTTTTTAGCTTGTTTATAAAAAACATATTGCTAATTTTTTTTTATATAATTATAACGTGTTTTTAGCTAGCAATAATATAGCTTTAAACTTTAAAACTTAATTATTAGCTTTTTAAATATATAAGTATTAATATTAATATAAATAGCTAGCTTGTAATAAAAATCTTAAAACTTATTAAAAATAGTTTATATAAGTTAGCTATATTATTATAAAACATAGCATATAAATAAAAAATATTTATAACTTTAGCAAAATAAAGTTTTAAATGCATAAAAATATTAGCTTAATAATAATAATTAGCGCTAAAAAACGTAAACATTTTAAGCAAGCAAAACTAAAAAGCAAAATATAAATAATAATAAATTAAGCTATTAACTTTTAAGGTTAAGCAGTATTACTATATTTTATTTTTTTAAGCAAAATATATTTAGCATTATAATATTATAATAAAAAACTACTAATTAACTAAATTATTAGTTTATTTAAAAATAGCTATAATATGCTTAAAATAGCTAAAAGCTAAATTTAATATTTTAATGCTTATATAAAAAGCTATACTAAAAAAGTTAAACGTTTTTTAATTTTAAATGTTTAAAAAAGCTACTATATAATAAAATTTAAAAAATATTACTATATTAATAATATATTTTTTTTTTAAATGTTAGCTTATTTGTTTTATAAGCTTTAACTTTTTAATTTGGTTTTTTTTTATGTTTTTTAATAGCGTTATAAGCAATATATAAAACAGTTTATATAGCAGCATTTAACCTATATAAACAAAGCAAATTTTTTAGTTGCATTTTTAAACGCGTTTTAATAAGCTTTTATAAAAAATAATATTTAATTTAGCTTTAAAGCAGTTAAGCTTATGCTTTTTTATATAAAAAGGATTTTATTTGCTAAAAAAGTTTAAAAAATAGCAAAAATACTATTAGTTAATTTTAAAAAGTTACTTTTAGTTTTAATAGTAAAAATACAAACTATTTTATTTAAAGCAAAAAAGCAATTAAGTTTAAAAAAAAATAAAATACATATATATTTTAAAAGTTTAAAAATAGTTATATATTATTATATTATTATTAATAACCCGCTGTGCTACTTTGTAGCACGGTTTTTCTACTTGTGTACCTATAAGTAAAACCGTATAAAAAGCTAGATAAAAACCTTATGTAATAATATTTATACTGCTATTTTAAAGTTCTTTTATTTTATAATAACTGGTTTTTATTAACTAGCTTGCTAAATAAAAAATAATAGTTAAAAAGCAAAAGAACTTTTTTTAAAGCTTTTAAACCTTTTGCTTTTTTAAAAAGCACATAAAAGCTTTTTTTTTGTTCTTTAGAACTTTTAAAGAGGCGCTTTTGCCTTTTTTGCTAGTTTTTTCCTTATTTTCTGCCTTTTTTTTTTTTTTTTTTTTTTTTTTTTTTAATTGCTTTATTATATATTGCTATTCTATTAGTAGCAAATAGCTACTTTATAATATTACTTATAGCTTTAAGCTTTTTTATAGCTAGTTATAAGTTTTTGTTAGTTTATAGTAGCTTAGCTGTAAAGCTTTTTTATAGCTGCTTTTTTTTATTTTTTAGCAAGTTATAACGTAAAACTATATATTAAAAGGTTTTTTTTTTTTTTGCGCATTTGCAAAAAGGTATAAAAAAGCTTAAAACTTTTTTTTTATGCAAAAACGCCTTTAGCTCTATTTTTTTAATACACATTTATATTATTATAGCTATTTTATACTTTAATAATTTGTTATACTTCTTAAAAGTTTTATTTTTGCTAAGCTTTTGTTTAGTTATTACTAAATAACTGCTGCTTATTTTAGTTTAGCTTTATTTATTTATTTATTTCTTTTTTAGTGTAATTTTAAGTTTTTTTTTTTTTAACTACTTTTTTTGCTAAAAGTTTAAAGCTAGCATTAAATTTTTTTTAGCTATGCTTTTATTGTTGCTTATAAGCTTGCCTTTTGTTTAGTTTTTAGCTTTTTAAGCTTTTGTGTTTTAAATAAAAGTTCTAATTTTTTTTGTTGTTTTTTAGATTAACTTTTTAGCTGCTAAGCTTTTTATATAATACTTACAAACTACTACTTTACTATTAAAATACAAGTTAATAAAAAAAATCCTTATTTTAGTTTTTAAATGCTTTATTTTAGTTGCTTTAAAAGCTTTAGCTATGCGTTTAAAGCACTTATTTTAAGTTGCTGCTAGTAAGTTAATAATATTTTTTGTTTTGTTTTCTTTAAAGTTTTTATGTTAAGTTGCTATGCTATAAATTAAAGTATTTTGCATTATTATAATATATATTTGCTTTACTTTTGCTATATTATTGCTTTATATAAAGTTTTATAGCTTAGTTATTATGTATAACTAAATGCTTAGTTTTTTTTTAAGCTTTACTAAATATTTTTTTTATTTTATGTTTTTATTAAATTATACTTTTAAAAACTTTGCGCTATTTTTTAAGTATATTATTATATTAAAAAGGTATACTACTTGCATAAATACTGTTTTATTGCTAAAAAAGTACATTAATTTGCTTTTTTGTAGTATAAACTTTATTTTATATTATTTTGCTTAGCTTTTATACGTTTTTTACGCTGCTTTTAAAGCTTTATAGTTTTGCTTTATATTTAGGTTTGCTGTAATAAAGTTAGTATTATTAGTAAAGCTAATTACTACTAGCTTTTAATATATAGCAAGGTTATTATAAAATATTAAAATATATAAAAAAAAAAAAAAAATAAAAGCAAAAACTTTTAAAGAACTTTAACTTTTAATGCTATTAGCTAAAATATCGCTTTATTAAAGCAAAAACGTACTATATAGTTTAATATAAAAAAGTTTACTTATATAACTATTTAAGAAAAAAAGCTCTTTTATTATAAAATATATATTATGTTTTTTTTATTAATAGTATTAAAAGCTTTTATAATGTTTAGCTATAATAAAAACGTTATATTTTTTTTGCTAATTGCTTTTTTTGCTGTTTTTAATACTAGTTTAATAGCTATGTTTATTAATTTGTTTTGTTTATTATTTATTTAATTATTTAGCAAAAGATTTTTTTATTTAGCTACTTTTGCTATATAATAATATAGCTTTTTTTTTAGTACTTTTTTTATTATATAAATAAGCATAATAAAGCGCTACTTTTTAGCTATTTTTTTAGTTTTTTCTGATTTTCTAGGTTTAAGTATAACTACTACTTTTGTTTGCTTAAATTGCACTAAGTAATACTTTAATAAAAAGCTAGCAATATATAATATTGCTATTTTTTTTGCTAAAGCAAGTTTATAAGCTTTAAAAAAGCTATTAAATAATAAGTTATTTTTTAGCACTTTTTATAGCACTAATTTTTATATTAGCAATATTATGTTTTTTTTTTTTGTATTAATGTTAATTATAAACTTTTAGTAGCTATTATAAGTTAGGTTTTTTTTAAATATATTAAATAAGTTTGCTAGTAGTACAAAAAAAAAGCGTTTTGCTAGTAAAGCTGTTTTTTTTTTAAAAGTATTAATAAAAAGCAGCTTTTTTTTTATTTGTTTTAGCAGTAAAATTATAATAACCTTTAAAGCTAGCTCGTAAGCAAACTTTGCTTATTTAGCTAAGCTTTATAATAACTTAAAATCTTTAAATGTTTTTATAAATGTTTATTTTTAGCTGCATTTTTATACTTTTTTTACTTTATTACTAAAGGCTTTTTTTTTTCTTAAAAGCTTATTATGCTACTTTAGTTCTTTTGCTTTAAAACTTATAATATGCTTGTTTTGCTTTTTTTTTTGTTTTAATTACTTCTAAAAACTACTAAAATAATGTTTAGTATTTCCTTTTTATAATTTTTTTAAACGTTATTTTATTTGCTATTTTTACTAATTGTTAAATTAAAAAATTAAAAGCATTATTTAGCTTGCTAAATATATGCAGTATATATATTTTTATAATAATAACTTTTGTTTTTATAGCTGCTTTATTTTTGTTTAATTTAAGCTAGTTTTATTTTTTTGCTTTTTTTAAGTATTTTTGCAAAGCTGCTTTTAAATTAATTATAACTTTTAGTACTTTATAATTAAAACTTAGCTACTTTAAGTCCTTTTAATAAGTAGTAGCTAAATTATTAAACATTTATACTAAGTTTATTATTAAGCTTTTTTATTTATGCTTTATTTTAGTTATTTTTTCTTAAAAAGTAGCTAGTATAAGATTTTATTATGCAGTAAATTTAAGCAGTTTATTTGTTTTTTAGCTTTTTTTGCTTTTTAAGTTCTATAATAAATAATAAAAGTTAAAGTTGCTTATAAATATATAACGTTTTTTTAGCTTGCTTACTTTATATATTTTTTAAATTAAACTACGCTAAACTATTTTTTTTTAATTTAGCAAATATATTAACTATAAAAATATTACTAAATTATTATTACTTATTATAACTTTTGCTTAGTTTTTACTAGCGTTTTTTGCTAGCATTTTTATTGCAATTTTTTTATTTATATATAACGTAGCTTTACTTTTTAACTAAACAACTTAGTAGCTATTATTACTAAAGCAATATATATTGCTATATTTATTAATTATTAGCTTTTAAACTACTATATAATTAAAGCTGTTGTTTTATAATATATATATTATATTGTTTTTAAATCTTGCAATGTTTTAAAAAGCAATATTATATATTATTAAATTAATAAAAATAAATTTTTGCTTATATTGCTAGTTTGCTGTTTTTTTGCTAGTAACTTTTTTTTATTTAGCTTTGTAAATATTAATACTATTAACATTTTTAAATTACTTTTATTTATTTTTTTGCTTATTGCTGCTGCTTTTTTAGCACTTTAAAAGCTTTTAAGTTATAATATATATACTGCTTTTGCTTTGTTTTTTTGTTTAACTCTTTTTTAGCAAGCTTTATTTTATGCTATATGCGCTTTTTTATAATTTATGCATTTTTGCTTTGCTTTTTACGTTTTTATTAAGCAGTTTTTTTTACTTTTTTAATGCTTTAAAACTAAGCAATAATTATACTTTAAGTTTTTGTAGCAATATTTAGCTATATAACTATATTTATAATAATTAAAGCATTATATAACTTTAAGCTTTATAGCAAAAAGTTTATAATTAAACAGTTAAGCTTTTTATAAAAAGCCGTTTTTATATATTGTTTTAGCTGCTATAATACTACTTATATATAATAATATTAATGCAAATTTAGCTTTTATGTTTTTAAACAGCATTTTTTTATACTTTATAACTTTAAAGTATTTATTACATAATAGCTACAATAAATCTTCGTTTAAATATATTGCTTTAACTTGTTTTACTAAAACGCTTTTTATTATTAATGCTACTTCTTTTTATTATACCTTTAATTTTTTTTTTAAAAGCTTTTATAATTTATTTTTTTTTTTTAGCTTTTTAAAGCACTGCTTTTTTAAAAGTAATTACTATGTTTTTACTATATAGCTTTTTAGCAATAATTATATTGCTGCTTATAAATGCTATATTTATTGCTTTAATAATATTAGCTAATGTTTTGTTTTTAAAGTTATTAGCTTGTTTTTTAACTTTAATTAGCATTTTTTTGTTTTGCTTAAATAGTACTACTTTATTATTACAAGCTAGCTATAAAACTGTAATTTATGTTTAAAATTTTAATATGTTTACGTTTAACAAAGTTTATTAAAAAAGCTTTTAAATAGTATTTTTAATGCTTTTTTAGTTAGCTTTTATAATAGCATTTAAGTTATAATAAGTTATAAGTATATTAAGGTTATTTTTATTGTTAAGCTTTATGCTTTGCTAGCTTTCTTAGGCTTTTTTTAACGTATATACTATTTACGCTTTTTTTGCGTTTTTTTAAAAAAAGATTTCTTTTGCTATTTTTTCTTTTATTAGTAGCTATAATACTAGTTTTATAATTCTATTAACTATTTTTTATATACTAAAAAGTTTGTTAGCTTTACGTTTTTTGTTAAAACGCTGCTGCTTTATAGTTATATTACTAGTAAGTCTTAATAATATATTAGTTACATTTTTAATAAATAAGTTATTTAACACTATTTCTTTATTTTTTGTTATATTTGCACTTTACAGATAAAATATAACCTATTTAGTAAATAAAAGTTGCTACACTAATTCTAGCAATCTTAATTATTTAATAATTAAGCTTGAACTCACAAAGTTATAGTTAAGTGTAAAGAATTCAAAAAAGGTAAAATAGTTATATTAAACTTAATAAACTTTATAATAAAAAAAGCATAAAAAGTTATATATTAGTTAGCTATTTTATGCTAATATATAAAAACGCTTTAAAAAAACAACTATAAAAGTAATAAGCGTAGCAAAATAAAACAAAAGTAATTACTGCGTAAAAAACTACGTATAGTACTAAGTAATTAAAGAATACTAAAAACAAAAAAAAAAAGGTAGTAAAATGCAAAAAAAAAAAAAAAAGAAATAATTTAACAAAAAAAGCATAAATAGGTTAAAAATAATATAATATTTATAAAGGCACTAAATATAATATATAAACTTATTAAGTAGATAAAAATACTTTAAAAAAAGAAAATTTTAATAAATAAAAATACAGTTAATATATTATGCTTAATGCATTTATATTAGCACATAAAGTATGCAAAAAAGTAATGCATATATTTTAGTATTATAACTATTTATATAATACAAGTATTTATAAATTATAGTATGCTAAAAATAATAGTTATTTTTTTTTTTTTTTTATAAAAGAGGTTTTATAGCTAGCTTTATATAAAAAAGTTTTTATAGCTAAGCATATATATATACAAAAGTTTATATAAAAAAGTTTAAGTATAAATTATAGCATATGCTTAAGTTTATATATAACTAATTAAGTTTTGTTTAGTAGTAAAACTATAGTATTTTTATATTATATAGCAACAAAAATAAAAAATAAAGCAATATAATAAGCAAAATAACATAAATAAATCTTTTTTTATTTAATTTATAAAGCATGCTAATATATATTTATGCTTTATATAGTATATAGCTAAAAGCAACTTAGTTTTTGCTTAAGTAATAAGCTAGTTTTTTTTTAATAGCATTATTATTTTATGTATAAATGTTAATAAGTTTTATATTTTAATATTGCTTTTTTTTATAGTACTTTTATTTTTAGTGTACTATTTTATTTTAGATTTTTAAAGCTTGCTATAGCTTATTTTTAGCTTTTAATAACTAAAAAAAACTACGCTTTTAGTAGTAGTAATAAATAAGCTTATAAAATAGTAAAACAAAAAAAGTACTACTTTTAAAACTATAAATGTTACGCTAAAGTAAATGCTTAACTTTTTTGCGAATTATATAAATACTTTGTTTTTGTACTATTATAAAATTTTTATGCAAGCTTAATACTTTTTATAGCTTTATAATATTATATAAAAGTTATGTTTATTTTTAATGCTTTTATTATTAATTGCTAGCTGCTAAACTTTTATGCTTTAAAAAAAGTTAATATATAAATTATAGTTGTTATTATTATATAAACATATGTTTTTTTATTTTAAATATTTTATAAACTTATTATAGTAGTTTTATTTTTTTAGATTATAAAATAAATAGCAAGCTGCATTTTTTAATAAAGCTGTAAATAGTTTAGCACAAAAAAAAAAAAAGCAAAAAGTTTTTATAAAATTTTTTGTTTAAAGGCTAAAAGCTATATATAAAGCTATAAAATTATTGTTTTTATTGCTTAAAACTAAAAGCATTATATAGCTACTATTAAATTGCTATATTAAGCTAGTTTTTTATGCTATACGTTTATAGTGCTTATAATAAGCAGCTATTTTTTATAAAACTAAACCTACAGAAAACAAGTATATTGTTTAATAGTGCTATGTTATTAAAGCGCAAAAAAACTATAGCTTTTGCATATTTTGCGCTTTTTTTATAAGCAATAAGCTTAGTATATATGTTATAATGCATAAAAAAAGCAAAAAAATAAAAACTTGCAAAGCTATTTAAAACTTTGCTTAAAAAAGCTGCAGTAAAAAAAAAAAGCATAGCAAGCTAGTTAAGTTTTGTAAGCAAAACTTGCTTTAAAAAAACAATAAAAAAAGCTAAAAGAATTATAAGTAAAAAAAGAAAACATATATAAATAATGTAAAATTTAAGCTTTAGCAAGCATACTTTTTAAAAAGCAAAAAAAGTTAAAAAAAAAAAAAAAAAAAAGCAAATTATTTATAAAGCAGCTTAATAGCGTTTTTACGTAAAAAAACCTAAGTTAAAGTAAGCAAATATATAAGTATAAATAATAGCTATAATAAATACATAAAAAAGTAATATTTGCTTAAAACAAAGGTTTTTTAAAAACTAATTTATGTTTAAAACGAATAAAAAGCAAGAAATATATAGCAAAAATGCTTTATATGTTTTATATATTTAATGCTTTTTTAAAAAAAATGCTTTTTAGTAAAACGTTAGCAAAAAAAAAAATATAAAAAAGTAGTATTAATAGTGCTATATATTATATAAAAAAAAACAACACGTAATATTGCTTTAAAAAAAAAAAAAAATCAAATAAGCATATATTTATTAGTATAAATATATTGCTTATATTATGCTTTAGCTAAAACTTAAACTTAGATCTTTTTATAAGTAATAATATATATTATTATTATACTATTAAAGCAAAAAAAAAAGCAAAGTAGTTAAAAAAAATATTATTTTTGTTTTTTAGCTTAGTTGCTTATATAATGTTTTAAAGCGTATTAATAAATATATGCTTTAGTTTAATAATAACTTTTTTATATTTTGCTATTAGTTTTAAGTATATTTATTAGTTTATAGTAATAAATGCTACTTTTAGTGCAGTAAAGCATGCAGGTTTTTATTGTAGTACAAAGTATAAAATATATGTACGCTTTTTGTATAATAAGCGCTGTTTTGTTTTATAACTAATTTAAAAAGACTTTTTTAGGTCTTATTTTAATACTTATATATATATTTAATATATAATATAGTTAAGCTTAATATGCTTGTTTTATTATTTTTGTGTTTTTATAAGCTATAGTTTATTAGTAATATTATTAATACGCTTGTTTTATTATTTTTATGTTTTAGTAAGCTATAATTTATTAGTAATAGTATTAATATGTTTGTTTTATTATATGTTATAATAATAGCAAGCATTTATTTTTTTTATATTATAAATGCTATTTAGTTAAAAAGTAATATTTATAGTAGTTTTGTTAAGCAATAATATATTAAATAATTTAGCTAAGCATTAAACGTAAAAAAACTTTCTAAAGCTATGTTTTTTTTTAAAGCTATGCTTTTTTTTAATATAAATTTCTTTTTTTTTCTTTTTTTAGCTTTGTTTTTTTCTTTTTTCTTTTTTTTTATTTTTTTCTAGTTTTTTTTTTTTATTTTCTCTTTTTTTTTTTTTTTTTTTTTTTTTTTTTTTTTTTGTTTAAATTTTTAAAAAAAAAAATTTTTTTTTTTTAAAATTTGTTTATTTTTTTTTTTTTTTTATTTTTTTTTTTTATATTAAATTTTTTTAAAACAAAAACTTGCTTAATTTGCACTTTATAGCTGCTTTTATAGCTTGTTAATTTGTTAACTATATTAAGGTTTTAATTAATATTTATTGCTTTTATTAATGCTTTAAATATTTTAATAACGCTAAAAAGCTGCTATATTATAGTATATAAATTTATATAACGTGCTAAATTTGCGTTTTATAAAAACGGGCTATTATAAACTTTATAAAAAAACTTTTTATAACTAATATTTATAAATTTGCTTTTTGCTTGCAAAACAATAGTTATACATTTAATATAAAGTGCTTTTAAAAAATATATAATTATTCTTTTTTTGTATGCTTTTAATTAACAAAAATATTTAAAAGTTTAGCTTTTATTAAAACATAACAAAAAAAGCAGTTTACTTTATAAGCTATATGTTAGCTGCTTATGCTAAAGGTTTAAAAAACTATGTAGCACTAAGTTTATTATTAGTATAATTAGAACTTTTATTAAAAAAGTTTAACTAAAAGCAAAGTATATTAATTTTTTGTTTTTTATAGCAAGCTTAACTATATAATATAATATAAAAAGTGCTACATTTTTACTGCTGTTTTAAAAACTGCAACATTATTTATATTATATAACTTTATGCTATATAAATTAAATTAAACAAATAGTTATAAAAACATTAAGCTTGCATTACAAAATATATAAAAAGCGTAGTAAAATAAAAAAAAAAAACTTTGTAAGTTTTTAAGCGTATAGTAAGCTTTTTGCATAAATAAAAACAAACATAAGAACAGCAATAAAAAAAAGAAACTTTATAAATTTTTAAGTGTGCAGTAGGCTTTTAAAGCTATAAAGTTATGTTGTTTTTTTAAAAAAAAAAAGCTAAAGCTGTTTTTTTTTTAATTTGCTACGTTTGCAAAAACTTCTTTGCTTTATTATAACGCAATATAAATATGTTTTATTATTTTTTTGCGTATATTATAATAGCATAGCTAATTTATTATAGCTTTATGTAATTTTTTTTATAGTACTGCTTAAAAAAAAAAGAACAAAATAAAACATGCTAAAAACTTGCAATATATTATAACGCTATAATAAAAAAATTAGGATTTAAAGCTATAAAATAACAAAAAAACAGAAAAAACCGATTTATAGTAAAAATGTTTTGTTTTTTATGTGTGTTTTTTTTTTTTTTATATACAAATAAAGAAAAAAAGAAATTAGGTTTTTTAAATTACGTAAATTTTGCATTTTTTTTACTTTTACTTTTATTATTATTTCTTTTTTTATTTATTAAACTATATTATTAAATTATATATATAGTTTTAAGTGCTATAAAAGCTTTTAAGCTAAAACAATTAGCAGCTTTTTTTTGTTTTAAATATAAATATAAATAAAACATTACTTAATAAAATGCTGCTATAAAGCAAGCAAATATAAACTTACTACTTGCATAAAATACTATTAAAAAAAAAGAACAACATGCATGCTTTAAATATTATATTTAAAAAAAATAATAGCTTTAAGCATTAAGTAGCTTTAAGCATAATAAATATATAAATAAAAAAATTTATGCTTTAATGCTAAATAAACAATGTTATATGCTATAGTTTTAAGATACTTTATAAAGAACTATTGTTTTGTTTTAAATATAAAAATAACGGTTACTTTTAAATAATAATAAATAGCTGTTTTTTAAATAATAATAAATTATTTTATTTAGTTAAGCTTAATTATTGTTAAAATAAGTAAATATAGTATACTTTATACTTTTTAAGCTATATATATTATTTATTTTTTTTAACTTTTAGGTTACTTTTTTTACTTTTAATTATTTTAAATATACTTTTTTATTTGCTATATTATATACTTTTTTATACTTTTGATAATTGTTTTGTTTTTTTTTTTTTTGCTTTTTTTTTTTTTTTTTTTTTTGTTTTTTTTTTTTTTTTTTTTTTTTTTTTTTTTAAATTTTTAAATTTTTTTAATAAGTAAAAA
>MU400797.1:0-41443 GCA_022578965.1 Xylaria sp. FL1777 | reverse complement strand
AAGCTTAAAATATAGCTTAAAAAAAAGTTATGTTTAAAAAAATAAAACTATAATTATAAATAATATAGTTATTAAACTAATTATAAACTACTAAAGCATTTAATTATTAAATAAACTTAAAAAAACAAAACTTATAAAATTTTAAAGCAAAAATAACTAAAATTAAAAACTATAAAAAATATTATAAAAAAAGAATTAATAAAAATAAACAAAGTATTTTTATAGCTTAAACTGCTTTAAATATAATAAAGCAAAAAAGCATTAATAGTTAATATAAAAACTAATATGTTTTAAAAATTAAAACTAATAATTTAACTAATTACTAAAAGTTATTATTATAATAAAACTATAATAAAAAATAATAATAATATTTTACGCTTAAAAAATTTAAAACATAATAAAGTATTATAAACTTATTATATAATATATTATTGCTATTAATATTTACTTAATAAACTAAAAAACAATTAGTTTTTTAAATAAATTACAAAAATAAAAATAAAAAACTTTTATAAAAAAAAAAGTTAGTTATAACTTTAGTTTATTATAAAGATTTATAAAGATTTATAACGTTTAAAAAAAATAATAGTTATATTTATAATATTGTTTTAAAAAAATGTAAAAATAACTACTATAAATATTATTAGTTAATTAAAGCATAATTATATTAAAAAATAGTTATAAAAAGCAAAAAAGTTTAAAAACTATAATTTAAAGTTTAATTAAAAGCAAAAATAGAACTAAATATAATAATATTTAAAGTGCTAACTAAAATAAGCACTTAAATACTTTATAAAAAAAAATTAACAAAAAACAAAATAAACATTTGCTAAAAAAGCAGCAAATAGCTAAAAAAACTAAAGCTTTACAAAAAGTTTAATATAATAACTAAAAAAATTAATTCAAAATTAAACTTATATATTAAAAAAAAAATATAATACTTTAATTAATTTAAAAGTATAAGCTAATATAATTTTATTTAAAGTAGTAAAACAAAATAAAATTTCTTAAAAATATAAGCAAAAGTTTTAAAAAATTAAAAAATTTAATAAAAGTACTTTTAGCTATAATAATAATTACGTACTTAAAAAAACTAAACTTTTTAATATATTTATATAAAAATATAAAAAACAAATTATATTAAATATTGTTAATATATTTAATTATAATATTATTTTAGGAATATTATAGTTAAAAGCTAATAATTTTTTAATTTAATAAAAAGCAAAAACTATTAATTAAAAAAGCAAAAAACAAAGCAAGAAAATTAGAAAAATTATAAAAGAAATTCTAAATAATATACTAAAAATATATTACAGATTTTATAAACTATTTAAAAAAAAAGAAAAAAAAAAACTTCTTAAATATAGCTTATAAAATTATTACATTTTTATTAAAAAAAAATGTTAATTAAAGCTTTATTAAGTATACTATATAAGCTTAAATAAAACAAACGCTTTATAGAAATATATTTAGAAAAATTTAGCAAAAGGATTTTTAAAAAAGTTTTAATTATTTGCTAAATATTTTATAGTACTAATACTTAAAATAAAAAATAAAAAGCAACTAATTAATAAAAAAAAAAATTAGTATAGTAAATAATAGTTAATTATTAATTATTAAATATAATTATTATTATAAATAAATACTTTTTTATTTTATTAGTAATTATAAAAAAAAACATTAGTTAAGCAAAATAATTTATAGCTATTAATATTTTAAATAAATATTATGCTATTAAAATAGCTAAAAAAAAAGTAAAAAATAGCTATATAAATAATATATAAATTATATAAATATATAATTATATTATAAAAATTATAAAACATGCTAGCTAGCTTTTAACATATAATAATAATAATTTTATAAAAATTTTTAAATAAATTTGTGTTTATTTACTTAAATAATATTTTTATTTATTTTAAAACGCTAAAAAAACACAAAAAATATATAACTTAAGTATTAAAAACACTTAAACAAGCAAAATTATAACTTAATACAAAAAAATATATATAGCATATATAAAAAATTAACTTTTTAAAATTTATAATTATTTTAAAACAAATATAAATTTAATAGTTAAAAATTAATATAATATAAAATTAAAAAATATTAAACTTAGCTATAGTTATAAATATATAACAAGCATTAAGATTTTTAAACTATATTTAAATGTTAATTTAAAACTTTAGAAAAATAACATTTTATTTTATAAAGTATATAAAAAAGAAATATAAAGAAAAGTTCTTTTTAATTTTAAAAAAAGCTTAAAAAGCTTTTAAAAAACTAAAACTAAAAGTTATTTTTAATTTTGTAGTTAAACTATTTAATTTATAAAAAAAAAAAAAGCTAAAAATAAATGCTTTAAATAATATAATTATAAAAGTTTTAAAACAATTAAAAAACAATAAAAAATAACACTTAGTAGCTTATTACTTTAAAGCATTATAAAACGTAGCATTATAATACTTAATATATAATAAAGAATTATTTATAATTATTATTGCATTTAAAAAATAAAAACTGTTTTTTATAAAAACTATAAAATTAATTAAGATTTATTTAAATTATTAAAACTTAATAAAATTTATAACTATATAAAAGATTAGTAAACAATATAAAAATTAAATGGTTTTTTTTTTTAAGTTTAATTTTAAAATATGTTATATTAAAAAAAAAAAACATTTAAGCAAACATACTTAATTAATAAAGTTAAAAAAGATTTAAAGTTTTAAAAAAAAACATTTAAGTATTATATTTTTAAAGAAATAAAAGCTTAAAAGTTAAAGTTATACTTAAAAATCTTATAAATATATAACTATAATAAGCTTATAACTTAAAAAAATTAGTAAAATTATAAAAACACAAAGAATTAAAAAATAATAAGCTAATATATAAACATAAAGTTTATTTACTAAAATTTTTATAAAATAAGTTTATTAAAAAATTTTATGAATACTTATTATATAAATACTAAAAAGCAATAAAAATAGTTTAATAACTATAAAAAAAATACGATTTTTTAAAACTATAAAACATAGTTAAGTTTATTATAAAAAAGTGCAATATTTATAACAAAGCTAAAATAGCTTAATATAAGCTTTATAAATTATTATAACTTATATATATACTTAAATAAGCATAACATACTATTGCTTAAAATTTTATTATAGTATTACTTTTATTAACCAATTTAGTTATAAAAGTATAATATAATAAAATATAAATTATTGTTAATAAACTTACTAAGTATGCTTATTTTTTATTATTTAAAAAAAATGCAATAGTTAAATAACTTGCATACGTTTTTATATATTAATACTTAAATAAGCATAAATTATTAAAAAAGATTATTTTAAACTAAAATAAGTTATTTATTTTTAAGTTTAAAACAAGTTTTTTTAAACTTATTAGTATTAAACTTAAATTTTTAATTATTTATTACTTATAAATTAATAAATAAACAAAAAAATTAAACTAAATATTAAAATAATACTTATAAAGTTATATTAACTATTAATAAAACAATTAAATAAAATTATTATTAATAGCATAGATTTTATATAATATATTAATAAATAAAAATATAAATATATTTTTATATAAAGCTATTTATAAATAATAAGCAATTATTAAAAAACAAAAAAAAATATTAATAAAAGCATTTGTTATTTTAATTATAGTACTTTAAGCAAAAATAATTATAACAGAAATAAAAATGTTATAAGCTAAACTATAACTATGTTTTTAGTTTTTATAATAATAAATATTAGTATATTATAATAAAAAGCAAACTAAAGAACTAGCTTTTAAAAAAAAAAACAAAGTTTATTTGTTATAATAAAAACAAAATGTAAACATTAATATTTTTTAAATTAAAACAAAACAATTAAGCAATAAATTAAAATTTAAAAAACTTAGTTTTTTAAAATTAAAAAAGTTATTTTATTTATTAACTATAAACTATTATTACTAAAAAACATGCAAATTTACTTTGTTTTTTATATTTTTTTACTAAAACTAGCATTTATTAAAACATTTATTAAAACATAACTAAAAATAAAAACAAATTAAAATATTTATAAAGTTAAAAATATATTAAATTTTTGTTAAAACAACAATAATATTAAATATTTTATTAAATAAAAAAAATATTTATATGCTAATAATACTTGAAAACTTAAAAAACACCTAAAAATTGCTAAAATAATTATAAACTAGTTTTATTATTAATATTTTAACTAATTAAAGCTAAAAAAAAAAATTAACTTTAAACAAAGCATTTAATACGTTTTAATTAAACTTTAAAAAAATAACTAGTAATAACTATACTACTTTAATGCGCTATTTTTGTTTTTTAGCTATATAACGCTTTTTTGCTTTAATTTACTTAAGTTTTTTTAAATTACTTAAATTATAAGCTATAATAGCAGTTATTTTTTTTTGCTATAATTTTTTTTATTGCTTAAAACAATAAATTTTTGCACTTATTTTTTTATGCTTTTTTATTAGCATATTTAGTTCATTTTTTAGCTTTTTGTGCTAAAAAGTAAGCTGCTATATTTATTTAAAAAATAAACTTCTAACGTTGCAATTTGTTTGTTTAGCTATAATATATTTAATATATTAATTAAAGTTAAATTTTAACATTAAACATTTTATGCTATAATAATTATAATAAAAACATAAAGCTATTTTAATTAATTTTAATTTAATAAAGAAAAACAAAGCAAAGTTTTAATAAACCTTTTGTTTAAAACATAATAAGTAAAGTTTCTTAAAAACTTTACTAAACATAATAAGCATAAAAAACAGAAAAAAGGAAACAAAAAAAAAACTTATAAAAAAGAAAATATAAAATTGTTAAAATAACAATTATAAAAAAAAGAAAATAATGTTATAAAATAAAATAACTAAGCTAGTTAAAAAGCTATATATAAAAAAAGCATACATAAAAAAAGCTTTATTTGCTAAAAAAATATATATTTAAATTACTATAAAAGTTTAATGCATAAACTTAATAAATTTAAGCATTAAATTTATTAAGCTTTAAATTTAATAAACTTAAGCGTTAAGTTTATTAAGCTTTAAACTTAAAATAATATAGTATTAAGTTTATTAAAAAAAGCAACGTTTATAAATTATTACTATTATTTTTTTTATTTATATAATTATATACTTTTTATATTTAGTTATTTATTTAGTTTTAACTTTTTAGTTATTAATTTTTTATAATTGCTAAGCATTAATATATTTATTACTTTTAATTCTTTAAAACTTTTATTAATGCATAATAATAAAAGTACTTTAAAAACCTCTTTAATAAACTACTACTAAGGATTTTATTATTACTTACAAATTAAAACCCTAAAAGTAAACCTATTATATTAATATATAATAGGTTTATTATATTTATTTATTAAAATCTTTACAAAACAAGTTTATTAAGAAATTTTATGAATATTTACTATATAAACACTAACACTTGCAGCACACTAAAAAAGCAGACAAATTTTTAACTAAGCTATTAGTTATTGCGCAACCTAAAAAAAGCACGTAAAATAGCCAAATAAGTTCTAAATATAAAAAGGCTTAGCTATTATAACATAGCTAAAGAACTAATTAAGTTATAAGCAGCTATAAAAACATAAAAATAAAGGCCTTTAAATACGGAGCAAAAATAGCTAAGCATTAATACTAGCTTTTCTTTAAGCTAAAAAAGGTTTACTATAACTATAAAACAAAAGCTAAAACATTTGTTATAAAGCTGTTTGCTATTTATAGTTTTAAAAAAGCTGCTTATTATAAGCTTACGTTTATAAACTTTAAAGTAAAGCATAATATAATAAAGTACTAAAAATAGCAATACAAAATTACGGACATAAAACCACAAAAATTAAAAAGCATACATTATAAAAAAATAAAGCAATTAAGCAACTTTATTAAGCACTAAACACTGAAATTTTATTAAAACTCTTAGCTATTAAATATATAATAATGTTAACCTTTAAAGGTTATATAAACACCCCTTAACTAGCTTATTTATATAAAACCTTTAGCTTTTTTATTTGCTGCAGCTTTTTTTGCTTTTTTAATTATAATTTAAAGTTATATATTAGCTATAAATGCAGCTTAAATATTTTTATTAGTACAAAAATAGTGCATAGCTATATAAGCTTTAATAAATAATCAAAATTCTTTATTAACTTTTTTAAGCTAAAAAATTATTAGTAGCACTTAAAATTAAAAAAACTTTAATAGTTAAAATAAGCATAAAGTAAAGCTTAAAAACATATAAACATTAATATATATATATTGTATTACTTAGGTTTAACGGCTTTAAAAAGCCATACTAAAAGCTACTTAATTTTACACGTAGGTAAAAACTATGCTAAAGCTAAATAAAAACATTTCTGCTAATTGCTTGCTACTATAACTTATACTCCTTTTATAGCTAACTGCATAAGCACTACTGTTTAAAAATTATGTTGCTTAATTTTTATTTAATACTGCTGCTTTTGCTGCTTGCGTTTTTGCTTACTACGTAAGCGTAGCCCTTTGTTACTTAAACTGCTTACTAATAGTCTTTAAACAAGTTTTCTTTAAGCTAGTCCTAAAGCTTTAGCATGTTAGCAATAATTTACAATTTTGTTCTTTATATAGTTATTAGCGCAGTTTTTTCTAGTAAACAACTCTTTAAGCAAATAATATTTTTGCTTGCTAAATTGTTAGCTTTTCGCTTGTATAACGTTTTTATAGCAGCAATAGTATATAGTTAGCTTTAAGTTAGCTTTATTGCAAACTATATAAAGCAATAAATAAAAGCGTTTTTAGCTAGCTTATATGCTTAAACAGCTTTTAAGCATTTTGCTGCTTAAGCTAAATAGTTACCTTAACAAAAAAAGCACGTAGCTGCTTTTTTTTTAGTTTGCATAAAGCATAAGTCCGCTTTATTTCTAGCATGTTTTAAAAATTCGCACTAGCTATATTTTTGCTTGTTTTTATATATGCTAGCTTAATAGCTTTATTTTTAGCAATTATAGCATTAAGTTGCTATTATATCTACAAAGTAAAAAGCTACTTAAAAGTAGCAATAGTTCTAAAAAAGTCCATTAGTATACGCTATATTTGCATTTTCTGCAGTTATAACTTTAATATATATTAAGCATGTTTTTTATTTATGCTATAGCAAGCAAAATAAAAAAAACAGCTTTTTAATCTTTAGCTTTTAGTTAGCTAGCTTAAGTTAAGCTAGCATTTTTTTTTTTTCTATTTTTAGCACTTGCTTAATTAGCAAGCCTAAAACTACTAGTTAATACAGTTAAAAATGCACTTTTAATCTTTTATTAAACGCTTAATAAACTTATAACATATTTGCTAGCATTTAAGTTTAGATCTTTTGCTTGTTAAAAATAACTTTTTAATTGTTGTTTAATAATTTATATGCTGCTTAAACTACGTTTGCTTTTATTGCTTAGTTAAGCTTTTATATTACAATTAATTTTGTTTTTACTTTAGCTTTATAGCTAGCAAAAGTTATAATAATAACTTAATTAAAATATGTTACTATAATAGCTTTAAAATAAGTTAATAAAGCAATACATAAAAATTTTTTACTGCTGTTTACTTGTAGCACGTTTGCATAAAATGTAAACTATTAGCAAAAAAAGTTAGCAACTTTAGTTTGCTTACTTATATAATCTTTAAATCGCTAAATTTATACATATAGCAATTTTACTTTTGTAGCAAGCTTTTTTTGCTTTATTAATAACGCTTATAGCAAGTTTTAAACAGTACGTTTACTACTTTTATTACTGCTGTTTGTTTATAGTTATTTGCTTATTTATTAAAAGTAGTATGCTTTTAATAGCTTTTTAACAACTTAGCAAGCGCTATAAATAATTTACTTATTTAGGTTTTTTTTAAAAAAAATCTTAGCGTTTACTATTACTTTATTTAGCTTGTTTATATAACACTGCAAGTTTAACGTTAAGCTTATTGCTAGCTATTGCTAGTTTAAGTCTGTACTATTAGCTAATTGCAGCTAGTTTTGCATTAAAAAAGTTGCGTTATAGTTTTTTGCCTTTTTTATTTCTACCTTTATTTCTTTTTAAGCTATTACTTGTATAAGCTTGTCTTATATATAATAAGTTTCCGTAAGTTTAGTTCTTAAAGCTACGCAAGTATTCTCGTAAATTTAGCCGGTTGCAAAAAAAACAAACCATTTAAACTTTAAACATTAATATAGTTAAAAATACTTATAGAATTATAACTGCTACTTTTAATGCTTACTTTGTTTTTTTTGCATTATAAGCACTTAATAAACTTACTAATAATATTACAAGCATAAAAATTATTAATGTTTTTATATAATTAGCATAAAAAAAACAGCAATAAAAAATGCATAATATATTACTATAACATAAGTAATATAATAGTAATATAGCTTAAGCATTTTAGCATGCTTAATAAATATAAATTTTAAAGCTATTAGTAATATTTTAGCGCAAAGCACTAAAGCATTTACTTTTATTTTAAAAATTAGCGTTATAGCAAAAAAGCATAACAATAAGCAGTTATAAAAGCTTAAACTATATAGTAATAAACTATTAACTACTTTATTTAGTACTATAAATTAAATAACTAGTAAAAACTGCAGTAAAATAACTTATAACCTTAAATATATAAGCTTAACATTAATTAATATATATACTTAAGCTAAGCTAGTTATAAATATATATTATAAAAAGCATAGCAGCTATAATAAAGTAAATTTTTATATAACTATAACGCATTAATAACTAATTATATTATAAACTAAATACTTTAATATATTAAAGCAAGCATAAATTAAACATATAATAATAATAATAATAAAAGTAATAAAGTTAATAATTAAAAAAAGAAAAAATTAGCATAAGTAGCTAAGTAAAATAACTTATTATTTATTGCTACTTTATATTGCTTAATGCATAAGCTACTTATAAGCTATGCTTATTTAGTAAGCTTACTGCAAAAAGCATAAAAGCAGCTCAAAAAATACATATATAAAAAGCAAACTAAAAAATAATAAGCAATTAACTTTGCTTATAACTTAGTTATAACTTAGTTATAAAAAAACTAGTGTAGCAAAAAGCTAGCAGTAATATTAAAGCAAGCAAACTATAATGCATTAGCAATATAATAAAAAAAGGTTTAAAAAAAGACTAAAAAAAAAAAGCAGCACATTTAGCTAAATAAATGCTAAAACTAAAAAAACTGCTATAAGCAACATAAAGCAAGCAGCAATACTAAAGCAAGCAAACTATAAAACAAAAAAAATACAAAGAAAAAAAAACTATAAAGTAACTATATAAAGGTATATATACCTAATTAATAGCATAATATAAGTAAGCAAACAACTTAAAAGCAAAGAAATAAAAAGCAAAGCATTTAATAAAATCGTAGCAAAACTAATGCAACCTAAAAGTAAATACAAGATATTTTTACCTAGCTACTAAAAAAAAAATAAGCTGCTTACGGCTCGCTTTTAACCTATAAGCACAGTTTTTACTTATATATATAAAAGATAAAAACTAGCATAGTTAATAAGCTGTTAGCCTAAGTAATACAATATATATATAAACACTAAAAAGCAACAAAAATAATCCAATAATTATAAAAAAAATATAATTTTTTAAAACTATAAAACATAATTAAGTTTATTATAAAAAAATGCAATATTTGCAATAAAACTAAAGTAGTTTAATATAAGCTTTATAAACTATTATAACTTATATATATATTTAAATAAACATAATACATTATTACTTAAGATTTTATTACAGTATTATTTTTATTAACTAATTTAGTTATAAAAATATAATATAATAAAATATAAGTTATTATTAATAAATTTATTAAGTATGCTTACTTTTTATTATTTAAAGGAAATATAATAGTTAAATAATTTATATATGCTTTTATATACTAATATTTAAATAAACATAAACTACTAAAAAAGATTATTTTAAACTAAAATAAGTTGTTTACTTTTAAGTTTAAAACAAGTTTTTTTAAACTTATTAATATTAAACTTAAATTTTTAATTGCTTATTACTTATAAACTAATAAATAAACAAAAAAATTAAACTAAATATTAAAATAATACTTATAAAGTTATATTAATTATTAATAAAACAATTAAATAAAATTATTACTAATAGTACAAATTTTATATAATATATTAATAAATAAAAATATAAACATATTTTTATATAAAGCTATTTATAAATAATAAACAACTATTAAAAAACAAAAGAAAATATTAATAAAAGCACTTGCTATTTTAATTATAGCACTTTAAGCAAAAATAATTGTAATAAAAATAAAAACGCTACAAGTTAAACTATAACTATGTTTTTAGTTTTTATAACAACAAATATTAATATATTATAACAAAAAGCAAACTAAAAAACTAGCTTTTAAAAAAGAAAATAAAGTTTATTTATTATAACAAAAATAAAATGCAAACATTAATATTTTTTAAATTAAAATAAAACAACTAAACAATAAATTAAAATTTAAAAAACTTAGTTTTTTTAAAATTAAAGAAGTTATTTTACTTATTAATTATAAACTATTATTATTAAAAAACATGCAAATTTACTTTGTTTTTTATATTTTTTTACTAAAACTAGTACTTATTAAAACATTTATTAAAATATAACTAAAAATAAAAATAAATTAAAATGTTTATAAAGTTAAAAATATATTAAATTTTCGTTAAAATAATAATAATATTAAATATTTTATTAAATAAAAAAGATATTTATATATTAATAATACTTAAGAACTTAAAAAATACTTAAAAACTACTAAAATAATTATAAACTAGTTTTATTATTAATACTTTAATTAGCTAAAGCTAAAAAAAAAAGATTAACTTTAAATAAAACGTTTAATATGTTTTAATTAAACTTTAAAAAAATAATTAATAATAATTATGCTGCTTTAATATATTATTTCTGTTTTTTAGCTATATAACGCTTTTTTGTTTTAATTTGCTTAAGCTTTTTTAAACTACTTAAACTATAAGCTATAGTAATAGCTATTTTTTTTTGCTATAATTTCTTTTATTGCTTAAAACAGCAAATTTTTGCATTTATTTTTTTATGCTTTTTTATTAGCGTATTTAATTCGTTTTTTAGCTTTTTATGCTAAAAAGTAAGCTACTACATTTACTTAAAAAATAAACCTTTAATATTGCAATTTGCTTGTTTAGCTGCAATACATTTAATATATTAATTAAAGTTAAATTTTAACATTAAACATTTTATGCTATAACAATTATAGCAAAAATATAAAGCTATTTTAATTAATTTTAATTTAATAAAAAAAAACAAAGCAAAGTTTTAATAAATCTTTTATTTAAAATATAACAAGTAAAGTTTTTTAAAAACTTTACTAAACATAATAAGCATAAAAAACAAAAAAAAAGAAATAAAAGAAAAAAACTTACAAAAAAAAAAATATAAAATTATTAAAATAACAATTATAGAAAAAAAAAATAATATTATAAAATAAGCTAACTAAGCTAGTTAAAAAGCTATACATAAAAAAAGCATGCATAAAAAAAGTCCTATTTACTAAAAAAATATATATTTAAATTATTATAAAGGTTTAATATATAGATTTAATAAACTTAAGCATTAAGTTTATTAAGCTTTAAACTTAACAAACTTAAGCATTAAGTTTATTAAGCTTTAAACTTAAAATAATATAACATTAAGTTTATTAAAAAAAATAACATTTATAAATTATTACTATTATTTCTTTTGTTTATATAATTATATACTTTTTATATTTAGTTATTTATTTAGTTTTAACTTTTTAGCTATTAACTTTTTATAACTACTAAGCATTAATATATTTATTACTTTTAATCCTTTAAAACCTTTATTAATATATAGTAATAAAAATACCTTAAAAACTTTTTTAATAAACTACTGCTAAAAATCCTATTATTATTTACAAATTAAAACCTTAAAAGCAAACTTATTATATTAATATATAATAAGTCCGTTATATTATTAAGTATACTAAAATACTTAAGTTATATTACTATTATATTACTTATGTTATAATAATATATTATATACCTTTTATTGCTGTTTTTTTTACGTTAATTATATAAAAACATTAATAATTTCTATGCTTATAATATTACTAATAAGTTTACTAAGTGCTTATAATACAAAGAAAACAAAGTAAGCATTAAAAATAGCAGTTATAGTTTTATAAGTACTTTTAACTATATTAATATTTAAACGTTTTTAAGCTTTACTTTATGCTTGTTTTAATTATTAAAGTTTTTTTAATTTTAAGTGCTACTAATAATTTTTTAGCTTAAAAAAGTTAATAAAAAACTTTAATTATTTATTAAAGCTTGTATAACTACGCGCTATTTTTATACTAATAAAAATATTTAAGCTATATTTATAGCTAATATATAACTTTAAGTTGTAATTAAAAAAGCAAAAAAAGCTATAATAAATAAAAAAGCTAGAGGTTTTATATAAATAAGCTAATTAAGAAATATTTACGTAACTTTTAAAAGTTAGCATTATTATATATTTAATAACTAAAAGTTTTAATAAAATTTTAGTATTTAATGCTTAATAAAGTTGCTTAATTGCTTTGCTTTTTTATAATATATGCTTTTTAACTTTTGTAGTTTTATGTTTATAATTTTATATTGCTATTTTTAGTATTTTATTATGTTGTGCTTTACTTTAAAGTTTATAAACATAAACTTATAATAAGCAGCTTTTTTAAAACTATAAATAGTAAATAGCTTTATAATAAATACTTTAGCTTTTGCTTTATAGTTATAATAAACTTTTTTTAGCTTAAAGAAAAGCTAGTATTAATGTTTAGCTGTTTTTGCTTTATGTTTAAGGGCTTTTGTTTTTATATTTTTGTAGCTACTTATAACTTAATTAGTTCTTTAGCTACGTTGTAATAGCTAAGCTTTTTTGTATTTAAAACTTATTTAATTATTTTATATGCTTTTTTCGGGTTACGCAATAACTAGTAGCCTAATTAAAAATTTATTTGCTTAAAGCAAATTATATTTAAAATTAAATATAAAAACATAATAAACAAAATAAATTATATTTAAAATTAATAATTAAGTAATGTTTTAATTTAGTATAAAATAGTTTAAATGTTTTATAATAGCTTTAAGCTATTAAGCTATACTTAGTTTAAAAAATAAAGAATATTTTCTTTGTAATGCTTAAAGTCTTTATTTAAACATTAAGCATTTATAACAACTAAAAATCTTAAACAAGCAAAAAACAAAATATCTTATTTAATATTGCTTAATACTTATAAAATAAAATCAGCAAGCTTATAAATTATTTTTTTTTTATAAAGCAGCATTTTATATTGCTTACTTTAAAAACTTACTAAATAATATAATAGCTAAAGCACGTTTATATTTTTATATATAATTTACTATTTAATTAAACATAGAAATAAAACCTTAAACAAAAGTAAAACAAAGTAATAAAGCTAAAGTTTTCTTTTTTATACTTATATATTATTTATATAAATTAATACTATTATTATATTAGCTTAGTTATGCTTATAACAAAAAAGCTAAAAATTAACGCAATTTAAAATATTAAGTAATATAGCTACTATATATTTGCTTTAATATGTTTTTTTTTTGCTTAAATTTACTTTTATTTTTATATATGTTATTATGTTTTATTTTTGCTTTTATATGTTTTAATATTTTATTATTACTTTTAAGGTTCATTATTTCTTTTTTTAAACTTTGCTAATTTTAGTAGCTTTATATATAATTTAGTTTAGCTTTTTTAACCTTTAAGGTTTTTTAATATGTTTTAAATAAACAAAAGCTAAATTGCCTTAAGTTTAAATATAAGTAATAATATAAAACAGCTTAAGTATTTTATTAAACTATGCATTTAAGTAAGCATATAAAATATTTAATGCATTTAGCGCATATAACTTATTAAAAGTAAAAAGTTAACTAGATTTTTTAAGTTTAATTAATTAAGCAGCTATATTATTGTTTTTTTTTAGTTTGTTTTTAGCTATACGTTTTAAAAAAATATTCCTTTGTATACTTAAAACAATAAAACTTTATATATATTAAAATAAACAAAACGTTTTTTTATATAATTTAAACGTGCTATTATACTTAGTAGCTTACTTATATATTAAGTTAGCTAGCATTAATATAAATAAAACTACTTGCTTTATATAACTTTAGTAATAATTTCATTTATAAAGTAATATGTTTATTAGTTAAAAAACTAATAAAAAAATAAGTTTACATAAAAAGTTTATTATATTTATATATATTTACTTATTATTTAAGTACTTATAAATATATGCATAAAATTAAACTAAAACGTAAAACTTAATTTTATTTATAAGTTCTATTAAACACTTAATAAATATAAAACAAAGGTTATTAACTTTAGCATTTTAACTATATAATATGTTTTAATTTTTATGCTTATGTTTATTTTTATTTTTTTTTATATAATACTTTTATTTTTTTTTTATATAATACTTTAATTTATTATACTATTTGTTAAGCTAAACTAAATTTACTTATTATTATTTTTTGCTATTAATATAGTTATTTAATAAATAGCGCTTAACTTTAACAAAATTACTAATAGCTATAAATTATTAATAATTAAACTTTAGTAGTATAAAAACTTGCTTATTTTTATAACTAATGTTTAAATAATAACTATGCTTTATAATATATAAACGTAAATAATTAATATTAAGCATAATACTTAAAATATTATTAGCTACTTTAATTATATTAATATTTATTTTAATAACATTAATAGCTGCTTTAATAGCATTAATAAACACTTTAAAAACATAAACGAACACTTTAAAAGCATAAACAAACGCTTTAATAGCATAAATAAATGCTTTAATAGCATAAATAAACGCTTTAATAATATAAACAAACGTTTTAATAGCATAACTAAATATATTAAAAGCATAAAAGCTTAGTTAACTAGTATTAACGCTTAGTTTAACTTTATAAAGCAATTTTTGCTTATAAGCATTATTGCTTAATAAGCTATTTTTTTATTTACTTAAGTATTTTTGTATATATAACACTAAACTAATAAATAAACTTATAATAAAAACAATAATATTATGTAAATTTAGAACTTTTAATGCAATAAAATTAATAATTAGCTTTTGCTTTTTTATTTTATTTTAATAAACATAAAAATTAAGAATTTTTTAAAAACAATAGTTAATATTAATAAGCTTAATAATATATATATGCTTTTTATTTTTTATAATTTTATATATATTAATTAATAAAAATATAAAGCAAATAGCATTTAAAATCTTAAATTAGCTTAGCAATTTAAACTTAGCTAATAATAATATAAAAAAAAACAACTAAAGTTAAAGTTATATATTAAAGTAATATCTTAAAACTTATACTATAAATTAAGTAAAAAATAAAGGCTAAACTAAAGCCTAAAGCATTTTTTTTAGCTTTATTTATATAAAAGTATATTTTTAAGTTAATAAAAAAACAACTTAAGCATTTAAAAGCAAAATAAACAAAGTAAATTATAATTAAAATTACATATAAAAAAATAGTACATAAAGTAAATTGCGTTTAAAATTAAAAATATAACATATAACTAAAGCTAATTTTTTATAGCTAATTTCTTAAAGCTAGTTTTTTAAAGCTAGTTTTTTAAGGTTAGTTTTTTATAGCTAGTTTTTTATAGCTAGTTTTTTAAAGTTAGTTTTTTATAGCTAGTTTTTTATAGCTAGTTTTTTAAAACTTAAAACTAAAAAGTTAACTTTATTTATTTAAAATATAACAATTAATAATACTAAAGGTTTATATAGTTCTTTAGCCTTAATAGCAAAAAATAAATAGCTTTATTTTTAATTAAACTATATATTTAATATATAATAAATTAATTAAGCTATTAATAACTAGTTATTATTATTTAAAGTACTAGATTTAGCTAAAGAAATTAAGCTTTATAATTACTTTATTACTTACTTAAACAATTAATTACTTAAAGTTAATTAATTAATTAATTAATTATTTAAAGTTAATTAATTAATTAATTAAAATTAATTAGTTAATTAATTAAAGTTAATTAATTAATTAAAATTAATTAGTTAATTAATTAAGGTTAATTAATTAGTTAAAGTTAATTAATTAGTTATTTATTTAAAGCTAATAATTTAAAGTTAGTTATATTTAGCTTGCTTAAAGCTAGCTTTTTTTTTTTCTATTTATATTATTAATTACTTTATAATCTTTGTTTATTTAACAGTAATTAAAACAAAAGCTGCTTTAAGTTTTTAGTTATTATTACAAAGCAATTTTTTATGCTTTAATAATTAATATAAAAATAACTATTATAGCTTTTATTAATATTAATAGCTATTTATTTTAAAGTATAATAACATTATGTTTTTAATATAACTTTGTAAAGGTATATTAATAATTTAGCTTATTTTATAAAGCTAGTGCATAGTTTGCTTATGTGGCTATACGTTGCTTTAAACTAGCATAATAAAAGCCATTTAACCTAGTAAAGCCATTTATACACATAAATAAAATTATTTTATAGATTAAAAGTTATAACCTTTCTTTTTTTTATATTATCTCAATATACACTTTTTTTACTTATACTTTTAAAAACACCTATTAAAATAGTGCTTTTATTCACGTTTTATTTATAAGGACTAAACTAAACTAAAATAGCTTTTTTTATAAAAACAGTTTATTTTCTTTATAAAAACTATTGATTTTTTTTGTAAAGATTATTACTTTAACCTTAGTTAAGACTTTATATTTTACTTATATTTATGCTTTAGCGTATAGTATTTTTTGCTAAGTTTAAAACACTTGCTTATTAGTTGTGTTAAGCTAACGTAAATATACTTTACTTATTAGCTAATTAAACATAAATGCAGATTTTAGTTAGTTTGCTGTTTAAAGATATAAACAAATAAGTTTATTAATTAGTTAAATAAAGCGCAAACTTGCAAAGTTAAATAAGCTTTATAATATATTTTTATATTTTATATAGTAAATATTGCAAATTACTTTTTAGTTAATTAATAGCGCAAAAACATATACTTTTTTTTTTTCTTTATTTTGTTATTTACTTTATATTACTGTAATATATTATAGCTAGCTAAAGCAACAAACTAAACTTATTTTAGTTTGCTTTACTACTTTTAAAGCTAACTATTTAGTTTAAATCTTAAGCAAAATTACTAAAAAAAGACTTAGTTATAATAAAACTAAATAATATTATACTTAAGAAAATTAAACCTAATAATAAAACAATAAAGTATTTACACTTAAAAAGCAAAAAATACAAAATAACACTTATTAAGGTTAATAATAAGTTTATTAAAATAAATAAATAACTAAGTAGCATTATATATTTACTAAAACAGCAAATCGAAATAACTGCTAACTATAAAAAGCAGTTTAAAAAAGTTATAAAATCTTTAAAAAAGCTATTATTACTTAATAAAAATAACTTAAGTAATTAAAACTTAAACTGCTTTTAAAAAACTATAAAAGTTATATAGCTTTTACTTTTTTTACTTAACTTTTAATTACTTTAATCACTTAAATTTTTTAAGCTTTTTAAGCTTTTTAAACAAAAAAGTACTTAATATAAAAAAAAACGTTATAATAATAACTTATATAACTTTAATAGCTTTAGCTTTAATAGCTTTAGCAGCAATAGCAATATTTTTAGCTTGCTTTTTATTAATTAACAAAACAACATTTTAAATATAACAATTATTTAAAGCATAACTTTAATAAATAATACTAAGTTAAAGCGCAAAAAAGTAAAAACTTTTAATTTTAAGTATAATAACTTTAACGATTTTAGCGTTATTACAAAAAGCAAAAATATAATCTTTATAAACGTTTACTTTTTTTTTAACTAGCTTAATTTTTTTAAAGCAAACTTAAAAACAAGCTATATAAACAAAAAACAAATTATAATAATGTTTTTAATATTATTTACAAGATTAGCTTTTTTATAGTAAAACAATAAAATTATATTAGCTAAAAAACCAAAATGCATACTAAAAAACTTAAAGGCATTATAAAGAAAATAACAAAATGATTTACTATAAACATTAATATTACAACTAAAAGGTTTAAAAAAAAAAACTTACTTTAGTTTACATTTATTATAATAAGCATGCTTTTTTATAGTTTATATAAAAAAAACTTTAGTACGCAAAAGCTATAAATATACTTAAAGCTAAAAACGTTAACTAAAAAAACGTTATGTTTTAAATTTATAATAGCATAAAATTAAAAATTAAGCAGTTTTTAAAATTACTGCGTAGTTGCTATACTTTAAAGCAATACATAAAAAAATATATATAAAGCTAAAAATAACTTATAAAACTTAGCTAAAAAAGTCTTTAGCAAAAAAGCAAAAAAAATGCATTTTAATGCTTTTTATGTTTGATTTGCTATATTATTTAAATAAAAATGTTCAACATTTTAAAGCTTGTAAAAAAAGTATAAAAACAAACATAATTACTATAAAAATAAGTTTTAAAACCGTTTATTAAACTGCTATTGCAGCAAAAAACAAAATAATAACTAACGCTTTAAACAAAATAAAGATTGCTATTATAACTATAGCTATTAATAAAATTGCAATTAAAACTATAATTATAACTATAATTATAACTATAATTGCAACTGTAATTATAATTAAAATTAGCGCAAAAATAATAAAAATAAGTTATTAAACCGATTTTATTACTATAATAAAAGCTAAAACAAGCAAAGCAACTAAAGCAAAAACCAAGATAAAAATCGCTTATATAACTTTTATTAATGCAACTTAAATAAAAGCAACTCTAGTAAAACACGCAATAATAAACATAACAATTATAACAAAAAAAACAATTAATTAAAAGTACATTTTATAACTAAAAATAAAAAAAGTTAGTTTATTAATTATTATTTATTAAAAAACAAGCAGTTTTATTATATAGCAAAAACTTTATAATAGCTTAATTTAAAATTAATTTGCTACTAGTATTATATTAAATTTAAGTTTTTAAATAATAAAAAAGCTTACTTTTATAAATGCAAGCTAATAATAAAGCTTAAAAAGCTTATAATATTAAACCTTTTTTTAATACGCTTTTTTTTTAACCTTAATAAAAGAACTTATAAATATTATAATAAGCTATTAGCATTATATAACTAACTGTTTAAACATTTAAGCTATTATTAGTTAGCAATATAAAAAAAAGTTAAGCAATTAAATAAAAAACTTAAGAAACCTTAAAAGCTTAAAAAGCCTTAAAAATAAACTAAAGAACTTTGCGCTTAAAAACCCCTTTATAAAGCTAAAGTAAAAAAAGCTCTTAATTATAATATAAAAAAAAACGCTAAGTATTTATGTTATACTTACTTATGTTTTAATGTTATAAATTCTTTAAGCGAAAAAACAATAAGCATATATAATAACTTAAAAGCAAAAAATTCATATATATTTAAAGATTTTTTTAGCAAGTTAAAACACAAAATTAAAAACTGTGTTTATAACGCTAAAGGATTTAAGGCCAGAAAAGTAAAATATACTTAACGAGCTAAATTTAAGTTTTTTTGCAAAAAAGTAAACAAAAAAAATAAACTAGCTATTTAAGAATTTAAAAAAAAAGCGTAAATAGTTAAAGATTTTGCTATTAATGCTTTATTAAGCAATAATTTTTTTGTTTTATATAAAACAAACATTAATTTTAATATAAGCTTTATAATATTTTTAACATTAAAGAACTTTTAAGTAAAATTTAAAGCTATTATTTATAAACATAAATATATATAATAAATAACAAGCAAAAAAAAAATAAACCTTAAAAACAAAAAGTTTACTTATATAGCAGTAAACTATAAAGCTTTATTTATTAACTATAACTTTTGTTTTATAGCTAAAAAGTTTATATTAGCTGCTATAAATACTTTGCTTAATGCTAAAACATTAAAAGTAATATTTTTAAAAAATGCGTTAAGTAAGCATATAATAATCGTAAAAAATATAAAACTTAAATTAATACGTAAAAACAAATATATTAACTATTTTAACGTTTTACTTAAAAGCGCGTTAAAAATAATAGCATTTATTACTATAATAGTAATAAGTTTTATAAAAAACATAAGCTAAATAACTTTTAGCAATAGTATTATTAATGCTATATTATAAAATAGCTAAGCAACTATTAATATAACACGTAAGTTATTATATAATGCTATATTTAAAGCGCTAAAATTAGCAAAAAACTTTAAACCCTTTAATTATATAACTATTATAATAAATATAAATAATAAGTTTAATATAACACTTTTAATTATTTATAACAAACTTGTTATACATTAATATAACAGGTTTGCCTTTGGGGTTTTAATTTGTAAGTAATAATAGGATCTTTAGCGGTGGTTCGTTAAGAAAGTTTTCGGAGTACTTTTACTACTATACATTAATAAAGGTCTTAAAAGATTAAAAATAATAAGTGTATTAGTGCTTAGCAGTTATAAAAAATTAATAGCTAAAAAACTAAAACTAAATGAATAATTTAATATAAAAAATGCATAATTATATAAACAAAAGAAACAGTAGTAATAATTTATAAACGTTGCTTTTTTTAATAAATTTAATGCTATATTGTTTTAAGTTTAAAGCTTAATAAACTTAACGCTTAAGTTTGTTAAGTTTAAAGCTTAATAAACTTAATGCTTAAGTTTATTAAATCTATGCATTAAACCTTTATAATAGTTTAAATATATATCTTTTTAGCAAATAGAACTTCTTTTACGCATGCTTTTTTTATATATGGCTTTTTAACTAGCTTAGTTAGCCTATTTTATAATATTATTTTTTTTTTTTTATAATTGTTGTTTTAATAATTCTGTGTTTCTTTTTTTGTAAGTTTTTTTCTTTTATTTTTTTTTTTTAGTTCTTTATGCTTATTATATCTAGTAAGGTTTTTAAAAAACCTCGTTTATTACGTTCTAAACAAAAAGCTTAATAAAACCTTGCTTTACTTTCTTTTATTAAATTAAAATCAATTAAAATAGCTTTATGCTTCTATTATAACTATTATAGCACAAAATGTTTAATGTTAAAATTTAACTTTAATTAATATATTAAATATATTATAGCTAAACAAACAAATTATAACGCTAAAAGTTTGTTTTTAAAGCAAATGTAGTAGCTTACTTTTTAGTACAAAAAGCTAAAGAATAAATTAAATATGCTAATAAAAAAGCATAAAAAAATAAGCGCAAAAATCTGTTGTTTTAAGCAATAAAAAAAATTATAGCAAAAAAAAATTACTGCTGCTATAGCTTATAGTTTAAGTAGTTTAAAAAAGCTTAAGCAAGTTAAAGCAAAAAAGCGTTATATAGCTAAAAAATAAAAATAGCGTGCTAAAGCAGCATAACTATTGCTAGTTGTTTTTTCTAAGTTTAATTAAAATGTATTAAATGCTTTGTTTAAAATTGATTTTTTTTTTTTAGCTTTAGCTAATTAAAGTATTAATAGTAAAACTAATTTATAATTATTTTAGTAGTTTTTAAATGTTTTTTAGGTTTTTAAGTATTATTAACATATAAGTATTTTTTTTATTTAATAAAATATTTAACGTTGTTACTATTTTAACAGAAATCTAGTATATTTTTAACTTTATAAATGTTTTAATCCGTTTTTATTTTTAGTTATGTTTTAATAAGTATTTTAATAAGTGCTAGTTCTAGTAAAAAAATATAAAAAACAAAATAAATTTGCATGTTTTTTAGTAATAACAGTTTATAGTTAGTAAGTAAAATAACTTTCTTAATTTTAAAAAAGCTAAGTTTTTTAAATTTTAATTTATTGCTTAGTTGTTTTGTTTTAATTTAAGAAATATTAATGTTTGCATTTTGTTTTTGTTATAACAAATAAACTTTGTTTCTTTTTTTAAAAATTAGTTCTTTAGTTTGTTTTTTGTTATAATATATTAATATTTATTGTTATAAAAACTAAAAACGTAGTTGCAGTTTAGCTTATAGCATTTTTATTTCTGTTGCAATTGTTTTTACTTAAGGTATTATAATTAAAATAGCAAATGCTTTTATTAATGTTTTCTTTTGTTTTTTAATAGTTGCTTATTATTTATAAATAGCTTTATACAAAAATATATTTATATTTTTGTTTGTTAATATATTATATAAAATTTATGCTATTAATAATAGTTTTACTTAATTGTTTTATTAGTAATTAATATAACTTTATAAGTATTGCTTTAATATTTAGTTTAGTTTTTTTGTTTGTTTGTTAGTTTATAAATAGTAAGCAATTAAAAACTTTAGTTTAATACTAATAAGTTTAAAAAAACTAGTTTTAAACTTAAAAGTAAACAATTTATTTTAGTTTAAAACAATTTTTTTTAGTAGCTTATGCTTATTTAAATATTAGCGTACAAAAGCGTATACAAGTTATTTAGCTATTATATTTCTTTTAAACAGTAAAAAGTAAGCATATTTAGTAAGTTTATTAATAATAACTTATATTTTATTATATTATATTTTTATAACTAAATTAATTAATAAAAATAATGCTATAATAAAATTTTAAGCAATAATATGTTATGCTTGTTTAAGTATTTATATAAGTTATAGCAGTTTATAAAGCTTATATTAAGCTACTTTAGCTTTATTGCAAATATTGCATTTCTTTATAATAAATTTAACTATGTTTTATAGTTTTAAAAAATCGTATTTTTTTTATAGTTATTTAATTATTTTTGTTGCTTTTTAGTGTTTATATAATAAGTGTTTATAAAATTCTTTAATAAACTTATTTCGTAAAAATTCCAGTAAATAAACCTTGCGTTTATATATTAGCTTGTTATTTTTTAATTCTTTGTGCTTTTGTAGCTATGCTAATTCTTTTAAGTTATAAGCTTATTATAGCTATATATTTATAAAGTCTTTAAGTATAATTTTAATTTTTAAGCTTTTATTTTTTTAAAAATATAATATTTAAATGTTTTTTTTTAAAACTTTAAATTCTTTTTAACTTTATTAATTAAGTATGTTTGCTTAAATATTCTTTTTTTTTTTAATGTAATATATTTTAAAGTTAAACTTAAAAAAAAAAACTATTTAATTTTTATGTTGTTTAATAATTTCTTATGTAATTATAAATTTCGTTAGGTTTTAATAATCTAAATAAATTTTAATTAGTTTTATAGTTTTTATAAAGAATAGTTTTTACTTTTTAAGTGCTATAATAATTATAAGCAGTTTTTTATTATATATAAAGTATTATAATGCTGCGTTTTATAGTGCTTTAAAGTAATAAACTACTAAGTGCTATTTTTTGTTGTTTTTTAGTTGTTTTAAAACTTCTACAATTATACTATCTAAAGCATTTGTTTTTAGCTTTTTCTTTTTTTATAAATTAAGTAGTTTAACCACAAAGTCAAAAATAACTTTTAGTTTTAGTTCTTTAAAAGCTTTTTAAGCTTTCTTTAAAATTAAAAAAAATTTTCTTTTGTATTTTTTCCTTATATACTTTATAAAATAAAATGCTATTTTTTTAAAGTTTTAAATCAATATTTAAACATAGTTCAAAAATCCTAATGCTTATTATATGTTTATAACAATAGTTAAGTTAAATATTTTCTAGTTTTATATTATATTAATTTTTAACTATTAAATCTATATTTGTTTTAAAGTAATTATAAATCTTAAAAAGTCGATTTTTTATGTATGCTATATATACTTTTTTATATTAAGTTATAATTTTGCTTGTTTAAATGTTTTTAATACTTAAGTTATATATTTTTTGTGTTTTTTTAGCGTTTTAAAATAAATAAAAATATTGTTTAAATAAATAAACACAAATTTATTTAAAAACTTTTATAAAATTATTATTATTATATATTAAAAGCTAACTAATATATTTTATAGTTTTTATAGCATAACTATATACTTATATAGTTTATATATTATTTATATAGCTATTTTTTATTTTTTTTCTTTAGCTATTTTAATAGCATAGTATTTATTTAGGATATTAATAGCTATAAACTATTTTGCTTAATTAATATTTTTTTTTATAATTATTAGCAAAGTAAAAAAATATTTATTTGCAATTATAATTACGTTTAATAGTTAATAATTAACTATTATTTGTTATATTGGTTTTTTTTTTTTATTAATTAGTTGTTTTTTATTTTTTATTTTAAGTATTAGTACTATAAAATATTTAGCAAATAACTAAAATTCTTTTAAGAATCCTTTTGTTAGATTTTTTTAAATATACTTTTATAAAGCGTCTATTTTGTTTAAATTTATATAGTATACTTAATAAAGCTTTAATTAATATTTTTCCTTAATAAAAATGTAGTAGTTTTATAAGCTATATTTAAAAAGTTCTTTTTTTTTTTTTTTTTAAATAGTTTGTAAAATCTATAATATATTTTTAGTATTTCGTTTAGGATTTTTTTTGTAATTTTCTTAATTTTTTTGCTTTGTTTTTTACTTTTTTAATTAATAGTTTTTGCTTTTTATTAAATTAAAAAGTTGCTAGTTTTTAGCTATAGTATTCTTAAAATAATATTATAATTAAATATATTAATAATATTTAATACAATTTGCTTTTTGTGTTTTTATATAAATATATTAAAAAGTTTAGTTTTTTTAAGTATATAACTATTATTATAATTAAAAGTGCTTTTATTAAATCCTTTAATCTTTTAGGATTTTTATTTATATTTTTAAAGAATTTTATTTTGTTTTACTACTTTAAGTAAAATTATATTAGCTTATGCTTTTAAATTAATTAAAATATTATACTTTTTTCTTTAATATATAAGTTTAACTTTAAATTGATTTTTTTAGTTATTATATTAAACTTTATATAAAGCTTTAGTTTTTTTAGCTACTTGCTGCTTTTTTAGCAAGTATTTATTTTGTTTTTTAATTTTTTTTTGTAAAATGTTTAAATGTTTGTTTTATTTAGTATTTTAGATATTGTTGCACTTTGTTTTATTTTTGCTTTTAGTTAAGCTTTAAATTGCAGTTTTTAAGCTTTTTTGCTTTTAGCAACTATTTCTTAGTATAATTGTGCTTTAATTAGCTAGTAATATTTATAGCAGTTATTTTTACATTTTTTTAGATTAATGTTATAAATGCAATTAAAATTCTTTTTAAATGTTATAAATTTTCGTAAATCTTTATAATAAACTATAGTTATAACTAACCACTTTAATTCGTAAAAGTTCTATATTCCTGTTTTTGCAATTTGTTTAAAAAACTAATTGTTTTTTAGTTTATTAAATAAATATTAATAGTAGCAATATACTACGCAATAATTTTATAATACTTCGTTATATTTTAAATTTTTTAAGCATAAAATATTATTATTGTTTTTTATTATAATTTTATTATAGTAATAACTTTTAGTAATTAGTTAAATTACTAGTTTTAGTTTTTAAAACGTATTAGTTCTTGCGTTAACTATTAGTGCTTTTTTGTTTTGTTATATTTATAGCAATTTAAGCTATAAAAATACTTCGTTTATTTTTATTAGTTTTTTTTCTGTAGTATTTTTTATAATTTTTAATTTTATTTGTTTTTGTTTTAAAGTTTTATAAGTTTTGTTTTTTTAAGTTTACTTAGCAACTAAGTATTTTAGTAGTTTATAATTAGTTTAATAATTATATTATTTATAGTTATAGTTTTGTTTTTTTAAATATAATTTTTCTTTAAGCTATATTTTAAGCTTTAGTAATTTAAAGTTTTTATAGTTTTATAAGTTTACTAATTATATTAACTTATTACTTTTTATTATTTGCTACTTTTAGTTAAACTATTTTTTTAAGTTATATATTAAATAACTTTAATTGTTTATATAGCAAATATATTTTTTTGCAATTTGTTTTAATAATTATAAAGCTTTTAAATAATATTTGTATGCTTGTTTATTTTAACTTATATAAATAAAACATTTAGATTTATTTAGTATAGCACTTTTGTTTTAACTTAAAACAGCAACTTTATATTTTTGCTTTAAAAACATATTTTTTAAGTTGTTTTACTGTTTTTTGTTGTTTTAGATTTTTATAACTTGTACTTTTTTCTTAAGCTAAAAAATCTTTTTTTTTTTATAGCTTTTTTTTCTGTTTTTTTTCTCAGATTAGCATTATTTTTAAAAATGTTCTTTTTTTCTGTAGTTATAACATTTAACTTTAAACATGTTTTAAGGTTGTTATTTTTAAACTTTACTAATTTGCTTAAATCTTTGTTTAATATTTTCTTAAATATTTTTTTTTTTGTTTTTTTTAGTTCTTTTAGTTTTAAAATACTAGTTAAATAATTGTTAATTAATTATAATAGCTATATTAATATACGTATTAATTTTTGCTAGTTTATTTATTTTATATAGTTTGTTTTAAACTTAAGTTTTAAATTTACTATAAAATAAATAAAATAATATAAGCTTAAGCAATCTTAAAATTACTACTAATTGTTTAAATTTTATAGCATAATTTACTGCTGCTTTTATTTGTTTTAAGCAATAAAATGCTTTTTTTGCATGTTTTGCCTTTTAAGTATTTTTAAATAATGCTTTTATTTAATTTTTAAACTTAACATAGTTTTTAAAAATCTTTTTTGTTTTTAGCTTAAAGTTAGTTAACTTGTTAGCTTTTAAAAAATCCTTTAAAATAAATTAAAACTATTTTAATACTTTTTTTAATAAAAATTATAAAATAATTATTACTTTTTAGTTTTCTTTTATAATAGTAATAAAATGCTATTTTAAATAAAGTTTAACATAAATTAAAAAAGCTTTTATATTTGTAAATTTATTATAAAGCTTTAAAGCAATAAGTTTAAAACTTTTAATGTTTAGTATTTTTAATATTATAAATAATCTTAATAATAAAAATAACAGTAGTAATAAAAAGTTAAGTTTTTTATTTTAAGTTATTACTTTAAGTATAGTAGTAATAAAAATAAGCATTAAGTTTGCTAGTAGTAGTATTAATATTAATTATAATATAATTATTTGTTTAAAGCTTTAATTTATTGTTATAATAGCAATTATTATTGCTACTTTAATTACTATAGCTAGTATTTATGCTAGTTTAAAAGTTATAACGTTTAATATTTAAGTTATTTTTTAAGTTAAAGTAACTAGTTTGCTTTATAGCGCTAGTATTAATATTAGTTTTTTTTTATTATTATTGCTTAACTTTTTTTCTTTTGCTATAGCTTTTCTTTTAATAAAAATAGCTAGTAAAAGTGCTAAAGTTTATTATTTTAGTATATTGTTAGTTCTAAAAGTCTTTAAAATCTTTAAACTTAATTTTTAACTTCTTGTTTTTAGTAATATAATTTAGATTTTAGTTTATTAGTTATTAAGTAAAGTTTATTTATATAATATTGTTTAGCATTTTTATTTTTTTAAATATTTCTTTAGTATACTTTTAAGTATTTATTTTGTAAATTGTTTATTATTTAACTTTTTTATACTAATACTTGTTTTATGTGCTAAGTTCTACTAATTAAAAAGCTATTAAAATATAATAAACTTGTTATATATTAATATAACAGGTTTGCTTTTAAGGTCTTAATTTATAAATAACAATAAAATTCTTAGCAGTAGTTCATTAAGGAAATTTTTAAAGTACTTTTATTACTATGCATTAATAAAAGTCTTAAAAAATTAAAAATAATAAATATATTAATGCTTAGTAGTTATAAAAAATTAATAGCTAAAAAGCTAAAACTAAGTAAATAATTTAATATAAAAAATGCATAATTATATAAACAAAAGAAATAGTAGTAATAATCCATAAACGTTGCTTTTTTTAATAAACTTAATGTTATATTGTTTTAAGTTTAAAGCTTAATAAACTTAACGCTTAAGTTTGTTAAGTTTAAAGCTTAATAAACTTAACGCTTAAGTTTATCGAGTTTATGCATTAAACCCTTATAGTGGTTTAAATATATATTCTTTTAGCAAATAGAACTTTTTCTACGCATGCTTTCTTTACATATAGCTTTTTAACTAGCTTAGTTAGCCTATTTTATAACATTATTATAATAGCTATAAAGTTAATTTTGCTTAAAAATATGCTTACGTTAAAAAAAATTGCCGATTTAACAATTAAGCACTTAGCTATATTTGCTTTAAAAACACCTTTTATTAATTAAATAAAAGCAATAATTAACAAAACAAATAAAACAAGTTATATTAATTTTATACTTATTTTAAAGAACTTTTAACTTAAGATCTTTAATATATAGTTAGTATTAAGCATTAAAAAACCACAAGATTTACTAAAAATTATAATAAATATAAATATATACGTATATATTAAGCAAGCTTTTTTTATAAAGAAATTTAAAAAAAATAGCAAAATTCTTTAATATTTAAAAAAACAAAAAAACAGTAAATATACTAAAAAACTAATAAATAAAGATTCCTTTAGTAAAAAAATAGCAAAACTAAACTGCAAAACTTAGTAGTTAATTATACCTTTTAAGCTAAAAAAACATAAATGTTTTAAACAAATATTATAATAAATTATATAACTAAAAAAAAATAAAATAAGTTAATAACTTAACTCTTTTTATTTATTTAGTTTTTATTGCTTAATAAAGCGTTTTTAATAAAATAATTAAACAAAAAGCAATAAAACAAAAAAAACAAGTTATAGTAAACATAAAAAACATTAATAAAGTAATAGTACTTAATAATTACTTTTTGCTTTTATAAGCTAAAATTATTGCATTTTTGCAAAATAAGCATTTTATAATTATAATTAATGCTATAGCATTCTTTTATTAATTTTTAATATATTTAAACTATAAAAACAAGTTTATTATAATAAGTTCTTAAAGTATTAAATAATACTAAGTAGTAATAATAAGTTTTTATAATAGTTTTATATATATTTAATAGTTTATAAATAAACTATTTTATTTATATAACTTTTATAAAGTTTTTATAAATAATATTATAATATTCTTAAATATAGTAAAACAGCATAAAAAACACTTAAAAACTATTTTTAGCTTTTTTTAGGAAAAAAACATTGCTATATTTTTTATAAAGTTCTTTATTAAGTACTTATTAATAAACTTGTTAAAATTCCGCGTTAATGCATTTAAACTAGCAAATATAAAAAGTTGTATTATAGCATTTTACGATTTAGCTTTTTTTAATTAGCTAAAAGCCCTCGAAATATATATTAAAGCGTTTAGTTTTTTTTGTAATTTTATATTATATTACGCAAAACTAAATAAACTATTATAAAAAAAAAAAGCTGCACTTTTTGCTTAAAAACAAAAGTTTAAAAAGCTAGAAACTAAAAAACTTAATAAATAAAAAGCTTACATATAATTTATATATTATATGCTTATAAAAGCTAAAATCGCTTTATTTAATGCTATATAAAACGCAATATATAAAAAAACAACGTTATATTATTATAACTTAACTAAAAACCTGTTTTTTTAAATAAATAACTTTTAGCAAAAAAGGTTTAATATAATAATATTTTAGCTTAAGCTAAAATATATATAAGTTTTTAATAATATTATATTATTTATAAATTTACTACCACTTTATATTATTTAGTGCATAAGCCACTTATAAGCTGTGCTTACTTAGTAAACTTACTGCAAAAAGCATAAAAGCAGCTTAAAGAATAAATATGCAAAAAGCAAACTAAGAAATAATAAGTAATTAACTTTGCTTATAACTTAGTTATAACTTAGTTATAAAAAAACTAGTGTAGCAAAAAGCTAGTAGCAATATTAAAGCAAACAAACTATAATGCATTAGTAATATAATAAAAAGAAGTTTAAAAAAAAACTAGAAAAAAAAAGCAGCACACTTAATTAAATAAGTACTAGAACTAAAAAAACTACTGCAAGCAGCACAAAGCAAGCAGCAATACTAAAGCAAGCAAACTATAAAGCAAAAAAAATACAAAGAAAAAAAAACTACGAAGTAATTACGTAAAGGTGCATATACTTAATTAATAGTATAATGCAAATAAACAAACAACCTAAAAGTAAAGAAATAAAAAGCAAAGCACTTAATAAAATCGTAGCAAAACTAGTGCAACCTAAAAGTAAATACAAAATGTTTTTACTTAGCTACTAAAAAGAAAATAAGCTGCTTATAGCTTGCTTTTAACCCATAAGCACAGTTTTTACTTATATATATAAAAAATAAAAACTAGCATAGCTAATAAGCTGTTAGCTTAAGTAATATAATATATATATTATTTATAAATATATAACTAGTAATATACTTTAATAAATTATTAATAAAAACAAAAGTTCATTATAGCTTTTTTAAGTTAAAAGTAGCTTATTTAATTTAAGCTTTAAAGAAATTACGTATAATAATACATTTAAACGAGCGCTTTATAATAGTTTTAATAGATTACTTAGTAACAAAAAAAATAATTAAGCAAACTAGCTTAAAAACAACTGCTATAAACTATGCAAACAAAAGGCTAATTAATTTATTAATATATTTATTATAATATAAACTATATATATATTACTTACTAAAATAGCTAAATTATGTACTTAATGCTTTAAGTTGCTTATAAAATGTAATAAATATAATAAACGCTAAAGAAAAGCTAAAGCAATTAAATGAACTAGCTATACTAAATATAATATAAAACAATATAAACTTAATGTTTTATATAGCTATATTTAAAGCTGTAATAAATAAATTTATGCTTTAAAACTTTAAAGTAGCATATAAAACTAACTATAAATACACTAAGGTTTTAAAAAACATAAAAAAAATAGCTAATAAAAATGTTAACACTTTTTTTAAGCTTAGCTATTTTTTTAACCTAATATTAAACAAGCTAATTTATAATACTTATAAAAGCGTTAAATAGTTATATATATTATATAGCATAATTAAAAAAGTACTTAAAATAGCTTATAATAAAAAGCATTACTGCAAAATAAAAAAAATAATATATATACTAAAACTATATTTAATAGCTAATAAAACCTAAATAGTAAAAAAATATATTAAGCATTATAACATATATAACTTAAACTAAACAAACAAACAATAATTAGTTAATAGCTTAAAGCTAATTTAACTTAAAAAACACTTGTTTATATAAATAATAGCTATTAATTTTATTGTAAAATTATTACTAACTAAAGCTAAAAGTACTTTATAGTAACTAAATAAAAATAAATTATATTATAACACATATAATGCAATAATAATAGCTATTTATTATGCTTTTAAACATAATTTTTTTATTCTTAGAAATAAAAAATATATAGCTAAAAAATAAGGAATAGTAATAATTAAACAATTGTTATTAAGCAATTAAGAAATTTCTAAAGGTATTATTTTAAACTAAAATAAAAAGTTTATTTTAAAGTTTTAATAAAAAATATAAAAAGCCTTAAAAACTAAACTATTAATAACTATAGCATATTACCTTTAAGCTAATAATTTTTTTAAACGTAAAAACTAAACTATAAAAATTGCTTTTAGGTTTTATAACTTTATTAATTTAAAAGCAAACTAAGTAAATATTATATTATTTTTATAATAAAACTTAAACGTAGCATATTTAAAAGCAATATAATTTATATTATATAAGTTATTATTTAGATTTAAACTTTTTAAAGCAATAAAAATTGTTATAAACGCTAAAAATTTAAAGTTGTTTAAAAATATCTAATTTTTATAAAACTACCTTTATTAAAATGCTTATTTAGCCTTAAATTTTACTCGAGCTATTATTAAACAAAAGTATAACATAAAGCATTAGTTCGTAAAATATAAAGAAAGCAATAAAGTATATTTGTAGTTATATAAAAAATACCACTTGCTTAAAAAACCTAGCTAAAAGCTTTTATAATAACAGTTAAGCTTTTAAATAATCAAAAAAAAAGTTAGTAATTTAGCTTATAAATTAAACTTCTTTAATAATTATATTATTTACTTTGTTATTTTAATTAAGCATTTATGTTTAGTATTTAAAAAAAAGAATCCTTTTAAAAAAACAGTTTTATTATTAAAACCTGTAAAAGTTAAGCAAAAAAACTTAAATAAAAAAAAATAATATATATAAAGTAAAAATTATCCTTAATTATAAACTAAATTAAAAAAGAAATAATTATAATTACTTTATTAAATAAAAAAAATAAAGCTATAAATATAACAAGTAAAAAACAAAATAGCAGTTGTGCTACAGTAAAAAACTAATTAAAAAATATTAAAAGCGCAATAAACCTTGTTTTAATATATAAGCTAAAATTGCTAGTTAAGTTCTTTAAAAGCAAAAATAACCTTAGAAAATAAATCAAAAAAAGTAAAAAAGTAAAAAAATAAAAAATTAAATAAGCTATTAGTATAAAAGTATTAAAGCTGCTAAAGTTAATAGCCTTTTTTATGTAGCTAGCATTTTAATATAACTTTATAAAAGTGTATCGATAATTTAGCTTATTTTATAAAGCTAGTGCATGGTTTGCTTATATAGCTATACGTTATTTTAAACTAGCATAATAAGGGCTATTTAACTTAGTAAAGCTACTTATACACATAAATAAAATTATTTTGTAAACTAAAAGTTATGACTTTCTTTTTTTCTATATTATCTTAATATACACCTTTTTTATTTATACTTTTAAAAACACCTATTAGTTTTATTTATTAAGTTATTATATTATTATAGCTAATATTTATTTAAACTAAGCATATATGTTTTATTAAAAATATATTATTAAAAGAAAACTATATATTATATAAGCTAGTTATATTAATAAGCTAATTAATAATAGCTTATTAATTTATAGCTATAATAAATAAGCAACTAAAAAAAGTTAAACTAGTTTTATTATTAAACTAAAGTATTAAATCATTTATAATATTTTAAAAGTTTTAAATTATAGCTGCTTTATTATAAGTTTTAAAAAATATAAATATTTAAATAAAAATATTAAAATAACTTAAAATAATATAATATATTTTAAGTACATTTAAGGAATATTAGCAAAAAAAAAAACCTAAAAGTAAAACTTACTATTTATAGCTTTAATTTTACTATAGCATATAAAAGAAAAAAAAGCTATATTAAAAAAAGTTTAAGTTTTATATATTATTAGTAATTTTTTTTAATTTTAAGCGCTGCTTATTAAAAAAAAACTAACTTTATAGCTTTAGCAAAAACAATTTTTTAAATATGTTTAAAATTAAAGCATTATATATATAATATAAAGCAATTATTATTATAAGTAATTTTATAATACTGCAAGCATTAATATTTAGCTTTAATAAAACAAAATCTTAATAATTAAATATTTATTATAAAAAATAACTATATAACGTAATATATAATAAAAGTAATAATAATAAAAAAATAAATAAATAAATATATTAAAATAAATAAATAAAAATAAATAAGTATAAAAATAAATAAATAAATAAAAATAAATAAATAAATAAAAATAAATAAATAAAATTATAAATATTATATAAATAGTTTTAATTAATAGCTAATATATATAAATAATTATAACTAAGTTTATATTTCTTTAGCTAATAATAAAAAGCTTAAATAATAATACATTTGCAAGCAAGTGCAAAGCAATATAAATGCAGAAGTACTGCAATGTAAAGGTATATATATATACATATGCAGATATAAATAAATATATATATATGTACTCCTAAGACAACTCCTGAGACATTGATCCAAGAGCTAAAACCACCCCTAAAATAGCAAATCAAGACTCCAGCAGGAAGGGTCATTCGAGATCCTAGACCATATTTAGATTTCGGCTCGTGGCTTAGGTCATCAGTGCTACCTCTTCAAATTTATCAAAATTTGAATCGTTATAAGGAGGGATGTTATCCTCTTTGCTGGTAGAAGGGGGCTCTTTGCCATACCATCCTCCCACCTTGTCAATTTGGACTCTCTCACATCGTCATGATACTTCCCTAAGGTAGCTGTTTGTCTGAGCCGAAACTGGACAGTATGTTAATGATCGAAGTGAAGGTGGGAGTCCAATATAGAACTATGATCATAGTTAGGAGCGACCAGTCTACCCTCTATGAGAGGGATGTGTCGTCCTTTTTTTACAACTCTCTTTACTGAACGGCCGAGAGAAGCTGTAATCTGCTCCGTTAACATCACATATCGGATTGCTAGAAATAAGATTATACTCATGGTTTCACCTTCTCCTTTCTCAATTGCCCAATCCATATTACGATTACGGCGGTGAAATATGGGCCGATACAATCTTTGCAAGTGGTCCCAAGGCTTTTCCGATGAAACAAACCCAAAAAGACGAAGCCCAACGAGTGTAGGGCAAAGGGGGGTGCCACCGAAGGAGAATGATGCACCACAACTCCCCTGTTGTAGTATAGAAGTAACATGGAAGGTGTGAATGTCCCAAAGTGAATAGATACCTAGCCTACACGCAGTCACAAAGCAGGTAGAGAGGGGTCAGAAGCCACAGGATAGGTAGGTCGGTCAATTAACTCCTAGGCCCTGCCAAATCTAGTTGGGGGAATAGTCCAGTATATATACACCAAATCCACTATATCTACCCCTAGGGGTCCATATGTGACTATGTTCCCTGACATAATATTTATTTATACCAATATTGTCTTACCGCTAGAGAAGAGATGATATCTTCTTTGTCGAAAGTGGCGTTAGAGGGGAGTGATGTTCTCTTCAGCTTCTGCACGGCTAGCTACCTATTTCATGATCAGCGAACTTTGAATATTCTGTATGATCAATAATAGTCTTCTTCTTTGAGGACATGAGCTATTCAGTACGATTGGGAAACACTGAGGAAGACAAGGGGGGATATGAGAGAGAGAGAGAGAGAGTAGCACAATTACGCAGCTGTCACAAAGCAGGGAAACTCCGGTTTTGGATTCGAAGACGATAGAATTGTCCTCCCTCAGGACGACGAAGGGCACAAGGGCTTGAGGGGACGAACCTTGGTTCCGTTCCGAATAACGGCTATTGCCAATCTTGACTTATTTCCTACCAGGTGGTCACCCTTGTTAGTGACTACGAACCTATGATTCTTGAAGACTCACATAAGCATCAACCTGGTACAGTCTAATGGTAGCTGTCAAGACTTTCCCTCACGAATCAGGACCTGACAGCTAGACATGGCCAGCAGACGGCGAATTAAGCCTTCTAGAGTGAGAGAAAGACTTAGAAGAACGCAGGAAGATGCAGAGTCATATTTTTCTTGACTTTTTCTACTAGTATTATTTCGCATTTATTGGCCATGTGCTGATCGACCTCTTCAGGTAGCTTAGTTCATACTATTATAATAAGTAAACAAATTCTTTACATTCCATGCAATTCTCACACCAATTGAATATCAATGCTAAAGTATACTCTTTTTTATAAAGCAACCCTTGACCTACTCTTTAAATTTTCTAGATCTTGCACGGTTCATTCATGTATTCGAGGTATTATGCTATGTACCTACTAACCCTTAAAAGGAGAAAGGAGGATGAGGAGGTCTAGGACTACTTGTACCATTACACAGAGGCTTGCGACAGAGTATTCTGATAGTAACTGCACTTACATCCAATGCTGTCAATATCTCATCTGCGTATACAATATCTTTAAAATGTAGATTCACGCGCGCAGGAACATTTCATGTTTTCAATATTCGTGCTTTGTTAACTATCCATATTGACTTCAGGCTGAGCGAAGTCAATTAATGCTAGTAGCTTGTCCAGGTATAGCCTAGAAAGGCATCGGAGATGAGCCCCATGAGAGAGGTGAGGTAAGATCATGCGAACTCGTGCCATCAGATGATCCCAGAAATTCAATATATGGAGTTGCTTACGAGGCTCGGGAAGTACAAAAGATGTCTCATTTGACAGTTCATGTAGACTCACGAAACTGCCCTAGATGTACGAACTGACTCGTATCAGCACCGCGCGTTCAGCTTGATGTTGCCCGTAGTTGATGGTGCTCAGGGATTCTTTAGAAGCCCTTGCCAGGAGTTCATACTAGAAGTTATACCAAAAGGTAAAGCCACTCTAGATTTTTAGCGCTAGTGGATATATCAACACATGCTGGTAGGCATTTGGTGTTTACATATTACGTTGCTAGTGTTCACCGATCAGATTTGAATATAACAATGTCTACTGTAACGAAGCAACAATATGTCGGGAGGGATCATCAAAACCGCCAGTTACTAAATGACGGAAAGAAAACACATAGTTGCCTTAATTATCATACCCAATATAGACTGTGGCTTAGCTGGTACTTTGGATCCTGACTCTATGTTTTTGCCCATGAAAATCTTGCTTTTCCCATGTCTTAGCTACCCGTTAGTCTACACTAGTAAATGTCTGCACTATGTACACGTAAATGCCGCCCACGTCACCCAAGGAACGTTGTGGTGTGAGGTGTACTATATAGGTAGATGATGACGACTGCTTTGAACAACTGGTAGGTGGGTTGATACATCTCAACGCCCTTGGTTCTCACGCTCAAAGGATAAAAGCACAAAATGGTTTTTTGCTACCTACACTATTGAGATACTAACAGTTCTATTCAAGCTAGCTGTGGCGGTAGCCATTATGCCCTTGGCCTAGAAAGGTTAGTATGCCACGAAAACAACTTGCGAGGTTTAGCACCCGTGGCGAATCGTCTTATAATTGGTAGTTTATACGTAGTATGTTGGTTTACGGGCGTTTAAGAAAGGAGCTACTGCTAGCATATGCCAACTAATTCGCTGTCGACTTACATAAACTTGACTGCACATATACCGTAGTAAAAGTGAGCGGTAAAGTGCAATCAAATACATACATACCTCAGTTGTGTAAAAACTACTGTATGAAAAGGGACTATGTGGTATACGCAGTAGGTACTATACTACTAGGTATATAGGCGACGATGAGCAGGCCACTCGAAGTGCCGAAATTGCAGCAATCAATCGTCTCAGGTGAGGCTAGGCCGGGTGTGAAGTCCTTGCCAAGCCCCTTTCTAAGGCGCGTCGTCTTTCGTAATCTTGTGGGGAATACGGGTTACAACAAGTGAGATGATACGTTCATAGCTAACCGTAACTTGGACTAGGTATCTAGGAGGAGTTTCAAGTGAGAATATATCTTGTCTCTTGATGCAGACAGCTGCTGCTATTTGGGCAGTATTTATGATGCGGAATGGAAATAAAACCCTACTGGGTAGGTGTTTACACAAAGCTAAGGAGGCCTTGCCGCACTTTGGATAAAGCAACTATACTACCTAGTCTCCAATCTTCATCTTCTCTCCAAGTACGTGTATGTCACGCTAGGTTAGTCTATATAGTACTGCACACATAACTTGCCAACCATCGAGATACTTTGCTCCCTTACGCATATACCAAAACGTTCGAAGAATTCTGGAATTTGGGGTTATATGTACCTATTGTAGTATGCGCAGCCGTAGCAAGTACGAGGATTTGAAAGACACCAATTACAGCGTACAATGTGCCTGTATATGTATGTACTTGTAGGTTACGGTGGTACATGACGTGACTGCGTAGTACAGTGACCATTTCCGACATCTGCTGTGCCAAATACGTGCTGTTTATGTGCCGTTTATGGGAAGCATTGATTTAACACCCTTCATTAACTGGTCGGTACCTGCAGTAGTGTTGGGAGTCCGCTGTCCATAAGACCCACTTGGAAACCACGCTACGAAACCACACTGCCCCTTTTAGAACAGGTACGCTAAGTTGAAAGCCCTATTGGTCGTTGCTGGGGAAGCAGATCTACGCTAAGCTGGCTGTGCTGGATCCAAGACCCACATTCATTTCCTTTGCCTCTACAGCACAAGAAGGAGCGCGGGAAAGCCCAGGGCCAGGGGACGTCTTCGCTGGCCGGTGTTACTAGTCTGATGTCCTCCCCTTCTTTGGGATCTCTTGGCTCTCCCGACATACTCACCTTCTTTTCCCTCCCTCCCTCTTCACGCTCTTTTACCTTTCCTCCCTCCCAGCCATAATATTGCGTTGTTATTCCACCCAACTGAGAGTCCAACAACTCTCAACCACATTCTTTTGGAATAGGAACACGTTCATTACAGCAAAACACGAGCGCGACCCGTCTCCAAGTCGTATCCGACGACCTGACCAAATCGACTATAGTGAAGCTGCCCCGAGGATTGCGAAAGCAATATACATCAACAGTTGGTAAGCGAATTCTCAAGGGAATCTAAGGGATGTGACAAAGGCTTGGGTTCTGTTGGCGATGTAGAGACTGGCTCGTTCATTATGGGTTAAATTGCATGCTTGCCGCCTTCTTTGACGCCCTTGTTTTGGCCGACATAGGGGGGCTAGTTCTTCGTCTTCGTCGTCCCCTTGCGAGGCTAACCATGACCTTGCATAGAGACGACTCGATACTGCCGCTACTCACATCAAGACTACTACACATAAAGCCAGTTACACTCCGATCGTACCTGTCACGACAACCATGAAGGCAACAATTTTTAACCTCGCCATTGCGGCGTCCCTCAGCTCAGTCGCTGTCGCTCAACCTCACCGTCATGGCCACCACGCTCACCACCAAAAGCGCGACAACTCGCCTCTGGAGGAGCGTGATGTTGTGACTACCTATGTTCCCGCTACTGTTACCCAATATATGTTGGGAGACGAAGTGGTTAGCCCCGAAGAGGCACAGGCTGGGCTGGATAAGGGACTATACGTCGTCATCGGCCAGACCACACCCACCTTTACACCTCCCCCTGCGCCAGCTGTCACTAGTACATCGTCTAAAGAAGATGCTGTCTTCATTGAGAAAGTCACTACCTCTTCGTCGTCGCCGACACCAACTCCCTCAACCACCACTACTCCGAGTACCACATCGACTCCCGAACCCAAAGCAACTACGCCTACTTACTCTGTGAGCAGCGGTGCTACTGGTATCGATGCCGACTTCCCTAGCGGAGAAATTGATTGCGATACGTTCCCTTCGAATTATGGTGCGCTTGCTCTTGACTACCTTGGAATGGGTGGTTGGAGTGGACTTCAGTTCACGCCGAACTTCAACCTGGCAGATCTGGCCATTAGCTACATCGAGACTGGTGTCGCTTCACCCTCAAATCAGAAGGGTTTTTACTCGTACGCTTGCCCAGCCGGCTATGTCAAGTCGCAGTGGCCCTCCTCTCAGGGCAGCACCGGCCAATCTGTTGGTGGTCTTTTCTGCAATGCTCAGGGCAAATTGGAGTTGACCCGTGGCGATGTCACTAAGAAGTTGTGTGAGAAGGGTATTCCTGGAATCACCATTAAGAATAAGATGAGCTCCGGAACTTCAGTGTGCCGTACTGATTATCCCGGTACTGAGAACATGGTTATTCCGATCGATGCTACTGCGGGTAGCTCATCCAACCTCGCCAACATCGCATCTAACGACTATTATGTCTGGCAGGGCAAGGCGACAACTCTACAGTACTACGTTAACAAGAAAGGAGTCAGTGCCGAGCAGGGTTGCCGATGGGTCTGCGATGAAGATCCCAAGGGTTGTGGTAACTGGGCTCCCGTCAACATCGGCGTCGGACAGTCGTCTGACGGCACTACTTACCTGTCTATCTTCCCCAACAGCGCTGTTTCTACGGCTGTACTCGACTTTAACATCGATATCTCTGGTGACAGTTCGATTGACTGCTACTACCATGTTGGTGAAGGGTTCGCTGGTAGCAGTACCGGTTGCACTGTAAGTAACATTGCCACTCATCTTGATGCATGTGAGCCGCCGCAACTAACCAATTTTAGACCGGTATTCCCAGCGGCGGATCAGTTACCATTACCTTCAGCGAATAAGGGGATTTACAATTGGGCTTCTATGTTTCTGACTCTTGCTGCGTTCTTGTCTTGCTTTCTAATGGATACCTCCTTGCCACATGTAGGCTCACCAAGCCGATACTTCATGGATCCGCTTATGATGATGGTACATCGAATTTAATTGTTATTGTGTATATTCTGATCGTGCATAATTGGAACCACGGTCAAGTAGAGATCGTGGTAGTGTAATATGTGTTCCATGATAACCGCCTAAATACGAAGTAATTTATTCTGCTCTGAAGATTGATTCGCATGGTGGAGATCATATCAGGCAGTGGTGAGGATTGTGGAAGCCATGAAAGACAAGACAAGGCACATGCAATTGAGGGGTTACCAGGCGCCGAGACTCGTAGTCTCGAGGCATTCCAAATTTGTCGCACTTGTGTTTTGGTACCGACCCTTCTACATCTCGGTCATTTTAAATGCTTCGTAGACAAGGGTTTGTGAATACCGAAACTCTATGGACTTATCATTATGTGTAACTTAGTATAAAACATAAGTTTTCCGGATGAGTCTTTTGAGTGCTGTAAAGCAGGACCTAGCATCCCTAGATTTAGAGTAAAATGATTGTTCAGCGACCCATTACCTAGATAGAGAGCTGCTACAAAATCCTCCGGAAACCTGTAATACAAGCCTCCTTGTCAATGCACATAAATGAGAGGAAAAGCTGCTGGTATAATCGAAGATGATGGGTAAAGGTTTATTATATGTTTTGATAATGAACAAACAAAGGTCAGCCATCGTGTCACGACAGAGACCCTCCTTGACTTGGCAGGTAACACATGTTGTAAGTTATTGGCTCTTGAAGGCTGAAGCCAACCGGCCGCCGCAGCTGCACGTCCGGGTATGTGGCCGACAGCCCCCGGCTAGATGGGAATTGAATTGACCACTGGCCGGCTTCGGTGGAGGGAGCTCGAGGGAAGTTTGTTTTCTTGGGAGCTCCATCCCTCCCCCATGTCACTGCATTTATGAACCAGCCATACGCATTATCTCAGGTGCCTTAGACTAGAAACATAGAACAGCGGGCTGCGCCCGCTGCAAGCTACAACTCACCCCTTTCGGGGGCCCGTGCAGATGTATTTGTAGGTTTAAGGCCTGCGTTCTATGTATTCTAGTTTAAAGCACCTTTGTTGATTTTTAAGCTAGGGTTTACTTTATATACGTATATATACTATTTATACTTATAAACTATTTGCTAATAAACTTTAAAAATAATAATTATAATATTGCTTAAAGCTTTTTATAATAATATTTATATTTAGTACTAATTTTATAATTAAAATATTTTATTATATTATAGTGTTTTAAGCTTAAATAATTAAAAGTTAAGCTTTATTTATTAATTTATTAATTAGTATTATTTTTTTATTTTATTATAAAACTACAAACTTTTAATAATTTTAGCTTTAGTTTAATTAATAGTTATTTTTTAAAAAAACTAATAGCTTTAAAACTTTTAAAATTTATTAAAAAGCTTAGCAAACT
>MU400796.1:0-41444 GCA_022578965.1 Xylaria sp. FL1777 | reverse complement strand
CCCACAAAATCTTTTTTTTTTTTTTTATTAATTTTTAAATAAAATCTTTTTTTTTTTTTTGTTTTTTTTTTTTTTTTTTTTTCTTTTTTTTTTTTTTTTTTTTTTTTTTTATTCTAACTGCTTTATTATATATTGCTATTTTATTAGTAATAAATAACTACTTTGCAATATTATTTATAGCTTTAAGCTTTTTTATAGCTAGTTATAAATTTTTATTAGTTTATAGCAGCTTAACTATAAAGCTTTTTTATAGCTGCTTTTTTTTGTTTTTTAATAAGTTATAACGTAAAACTATATATTAAAAAGTTTTTTTTTTTTTTGCATATTTATAAAAAAGCGTAAAAAAGCTTAAAACTTTTTTTTATGCAAAAATGCTTTTAGCTTTATTTTTTTAGTGCACATTTGCATTATTATAGCTACTTTATGCTTTAATAATTTGTTATACTTTTTAAAAGCTTTATTTTTATTAAGCTTTTGTTTAACTATTATTAAATAATTACTGCTTATTTTAGTTTAGCTTTATTTGCTTATTTATTTTTTTTTTAGTACAATTTTAAGTTTTTTTTTTTAATTATTTTTTTTGCTAAAAGTTTAAAGCTAGCGTTAGATTTTTTTTAGTTATACTTTTATTATTGCTTATAAGCTTGCTTTTTGTTTAGTTTTTAGCTTTTTAAGCTTTTATGTTTTAAATAAAAGTTCTAATTTTCTTTATTATTTTTTAAATTAACTTTTTAGCTGCTAAGCTTTTTATATAATATTTATAAACTATTGTTTTACTATTAAAATATAAGTTAATAAAAAAAATTTTTATTTTAGTTTTTAAGTGTTTTATTTTAGTTGCTTTAAAAGCTTTAGTTATATATTTAAAGCATTTATTTTAAGTTATTGCTAATAAGTTAGCAATGCTTTTTGCTTTATTTTTTTTAAAGTTTTTATGTTAAATTACTATATTATAAGCTAAAATATTTTATATTATTATAATATATATTTGTTTTATTTTTGCTATGCTACTGCTTTATATAAAGTTTTATAGCTTAATTATTATATATAACTAAATGCTTAATTTTTTTTAAGCTTTATTAAATGTTTTTTTTATTTTATATTTTTATTAAATTATATTTTTAAAAACTTTGTATTATTTTTTAAGTATACTATTATATTAAAAAGGTATACTATTTATATAAGCATTATTTTATTACTAAAAAAGTACATTAATTTACTTTTTTATAATGCAAACTTTATTTTATGTTGTTTTGCTTAGCTTTTATATGTTTTTTATACTGCTTTTAAAGCTTTATAGTTTTGCTTTATATTTAAGTTTATTATAATAAAATTAGTATTATTAGCAAAACTAATTATTATTAGCTTTTAATATATAGCAAAGTTGTTATAAAGTATTAAAATATATATAAAAAAAAAAAAAAATAAAAGCAAAAACTTTTAAAAAACTTTAGCTTTTAGTGCTATTAGTTAAAACATTGCTTTATTAAAGTAAAAACGTACTATATAATTTAATATAAAAAAGTTTATTTATATAATTATCTAAAACAAAAAGCCCTTTTATTGCAAAATATATATTATTTTTTTTTTATTAATAATATTAAAAGCTTTTATAATGTTTAGCTATAGTAAAAACGCTATGCTTTTTTTGCTAATTGTTTTTTTTGCTATTTTTAATATTAGTTTAATAACTACGTTTATTAATTTGTTTTATTTGTTATTTATTTAGTTATTTAATAAAAAACTTTTCTGTTTAGCTATTTTTGCTATATAATAATATAGCTTTTTTTTTAGTATTTTTTTTACTATATAAATAAGTATAATAAAGCATTACCTTTTAACTGTTTTTTTAATTTTTTTTAACTTTTTAAGTTTAAATATAATTATTATTTTTATTTGCTTAAATTGCACTAAATAATACTTTAATAAAAAGCTAACAGTATATAATATTACTATTTTTTTTATTAAAGCAAGTTTATAAGCTTTAAAAAAGCTATTAAATAGCAAGTTATTTTTTAGCGCTTTTTATAACGCTAATTTTTATATTAGCAATATTATGTTTTTTTTTTTTGTATTAATATTAATTATAAACTTTTAGTAGCTATTATAAATTCGGTTTTTTTTAAGTATATTAAATAGGTTTATTAATAATGCAAAAAAAAAGCGTTTTATTAATAAAGCTATTTTTTTTTTAAAAGTATTAATAAAAAGCAGCTTATTTTTTGTTTATTTTAGCAATAAAATTATAATAATTTTTAAAACTAACTTATAAGCAAACTTTGCTTATTTAGCTAAGCTTTATAATAACTTAAAATTTTTAAATATTTTTATAAATGTTTATTTTTAGCTACGTTTTTATGCTTTTTTTACTTTATTGCTAAAAGTTTTTTTCTTTTTTTTAAAAGCTTATTATATTGCTTTAGTTTTTTTGCTTTAAAACTTATAGTATGCTTATTTTGCTTTTTTTTCTGTTTTAATTACTTTTAAAAACTACTAAAATAATGCTTAATATTCTTTTTTTATAGTTTTTTTAAGCGTTATTTTATTTGCTATTTTTATTAGTTGCTAAATTAAAAAGTTAAAAATATTATTTAGCTTGCTAAATATATACAGTATATGCATTTTTATAATAATAGCTTTTGTTTTTATAGCTGCTTTATTTTTGTTTAATTTAAACTAGTTTTATTTTTTTGCTTTTTTTAAGTATTTTTATAAAATTGCTTTTAAATTAATTATAATTTTTAGTGCTTTATAGTTAAAACTTAGCTATTTTAAGTTCTTTTAATAAATAATAGCTAAATTATTAAATATTTATACTAAGTTTATTATTAAGCTTTTTTATTTATGCTTTATTTTAGTTACTTTTTTTTAAAAAATAGCTAGTATAAAATTTTATTATATAATAAACTTAAGCAGTTTATTTACTTTTTAGCTTTTTTTGCTTTTTAAGTTTTATAATAAGTAATAAAAGTTAAAATTATTTATAAATATATAGCATTTTTTTAGTTTGCTTGCTTTATATATTTTTTAAATTAAACTACGTTAAATTGTTTTTTTTTAATTTAGTAAATATATTAACTATAAAAATACCGCTAAATTATTATTGCTTATTATAACTTTTGCTTAGTTTTTACTAGCATTTTTTACTAGTATTTTTATTGTAATTTTTTTATTTATATATAGCGTAGCTTTGTTTTTTAACTAAACAACTTAATAACTATTACTATTAAAGCAATATATATTATTATGTTTATTAATAACTAGCTTTTAAATTATTATATAATTAAAGTTATTATTTTATAGCATATATGCTATATTACTTTTAAATTTTATAATATTTTAAAAAGCAATATTATATATTATTAAGTTAATAAAAATAAGTTTTTACTTGCATTATTAGTTTGCTGTTTTTTTACTAGTGATTTTTTTTTATTTAGCTTTATAAATGCTATTATTATTAGCATTTTTAAACTATTTTTATTTATTTTTTTATTTATTATTGCTGCTTTTTTAGCACTTTAAAAGCTTTTAAGTTATAATATATATGCTGCTTTTGCTTTGTTTTTTTGTTTAACTTTTTTTTAGCAAGCTTTATTTTATATTATATGCGCTTTTTTGTAGTTTATACATTTTTGCTTTGCTTTTTATATTTTTATTAAGCAGCTTTTTTTATTTTTTTAATGCTTTAAAGCTAAATAATGACCTTTTTTAAATTCTTTATACTGAAATAAAGCAGTATAATCGCGCAAGATTTACTATAACACTCTAATTGCAAAAAGATAAGTTATAACTTACGCATTTAAGCAATTAGGCCATATATAAATTGAAAAATTAAACGATTAATTAAAAAGCTATTTAACAATACAAATAAAGCAACTATAGCTAATTTTTATAATATTAAGCATAATAATTAAATCTATACTTTAAAATTTAACGTAATACCTATATTTTTATTTCTACTATATAACTTAGCTTAAACTTACTTTAACTAGCTTAGTTAGCTTATTTAGTTACTTTACTTTATTTTAATCTTTTTTTATTAAAATATAGCTGCTTTTAGTTTATTTTAATACTTATAATTATAAAGTTTTTTATTTTTATTAGCGTTTTTTAAATAAAGTTAATATTATTTTTTTTTATTTATTTAGTTTTATAAGTTTTTTTTTATTTTTTTTGCTACGTTTAAAAGTAGCTTAAGCTTTAGCGCTTATAAAAGCATTATAGCTTCGTTAAAACTAATTTTAGCTTTTTTATATATTTAAATATATAAACAGAAGCTTTTAAAAATGCTTAGCGTTTTTTTCGTAAAAGTGCTTATAAAAAGTTTATATTTTTTTTTTTTAAACTATTAAGTTTAGTTAAATTTTATACTTAGCTTATTATATTTAAAAAAAAAAATATTTACAAAAGTATTTATAGCAAAATAACTTCGTACTGCTAAAACGTTTTTATATTGCTTATAATAAGATTTCTTTAATATAACTATTAGTTTTTTTTGCTAAAAATTCTTTTTGCGCTTTAAAATAAAAAGCACTAAAAAAACAAAACAATTAACTTCTAGTTTTCTTTTTAGCGTTTTTTTTTTACTTTATGTATTTTTAGCGCTTAATAGTAAAAAAGCTAACTTATTAAATTTAAAAAAAGTTACCTTTAGTTTTTTTAAAAAATAATAAAGCTTAGCGCTTATTAAAAGTAATAAACATAAATCTTTTTATAATTTAAAGCTAAAGTACTTTTTAAGGTTTGCTTTTAAAAATTAAATAAGCTATTTATAACTTTTTTAATTATTAATACCTTTTTTTAAATACTAACTTGTTAAGTTATAAAACACGTAGTATAAATATAAAGCTTTAATAAACTTATATATATAGTTATTGCGCTAGCAGAAATAAAAAAATATAAAATAGCTTAATATAACCTTTATATTAAAGTGCTTTATTGTTTAATACTTTTGTAATCTTTAAAAAACTTGTTTATTATTTTTATTAGTAATATGTTTAAAATTTAAAATATATGCTACTTTTAAAACAGTATTAATAAAAATAATAATCTAGTAATTATTTAAGCAATATTTTATTATAAAATATTTTATTTAAAAAGTTATAACAATTATTATAGCTTATTTTATATTTTATTAGTTTATAAAAAAATCTTTTATAAACTAGCTATACTTAAGTTTAATACTTATTTTTAAAGCTTTAGCTTTTTTATTTATATATAACTAAAGCAATACGTTTAGTAAAGCTTTTATTTTGCGCTTATTTAGCTATTTTTTAATGTTTAGCTTTATAAAAATATTCGTAATATAAACAGCTTTAATTTTTTATTTTATAGTGTTTACTTTATAAAAGTTTTTATAGTAGTTATAAATAGCAAGCTTTTTTTAGTAATTTAAATACTTTTGTTTATACTAATAAGTTTTTTTAGCAGCTATTTATTGTTTTAAAAAAAAAATCTTTAGCTTTTATTTTTTATTATTTTTATATATTATTTTTAAAACTTTACTTAGCAAAAAACAATAAGCTAGCTTTTATTTATTATAAAGCTTTAGTTTATTAAAATGTTTTATATTATTATTCTTTTAATAATTGTTTAAAGCTTCTTTTAATAGCAGTTTTTTTAAAAATTTTATAAATAATAACTACTAAATATTTAATTTTTATACTACAGGTTTTTATTTTTTATATAGTTTTAGCTTTATTACTAAAACTATTAAATTTTTTATAAACATAACATTAAACTTATTAAAGCAAAAATCGTTATTTTTGCAATGTTTTTTAATTTTAAATAAGTATTATATTAATATTATAAAACTTTTTATAGCTATAAATTTTAACATTTAGTTTACAGCTTATAAAAATACCTTTAAATATTTAGTTTTTAGTTTAAGCATATAAAATAGCGTTTTATTTATGTTTATTAAGCAGTTCTATATAACAAAGTATGCTATAAAAGCCTTTTTCTAAAAATTAAGCGCTTTTTTATTAAACAACAAATTAAAAGTATAAAGAACTTTTATTAAAATTACATATAATATAAACTATTAATATTTTAACGCTTTTTTATTACAATATTTTTTATGTATTAAGTATATTGCTTTTTTTTATATTTATTAAACTAAGTTTAAAAATAAGTTCTAGTAAGTTTTGCTATCTTTAAAAAACGTATAGCTAAAATGCTTTTTTAGTACTATTTTTTTTTTTTTTTTTAAGTTTTTAAAAAATAAACTTCTTATAAAAGTTACTTCTTTTTATATAAAATAAAACTTTAAAACAAACTTTAAAAAAACATTAATTAAAAAAAGCAGTATGTTTTTTAGCTAAACATTTTCTGCATTTAGTTCTTTAATTTATAAAAAAGGCTAGCAAGCTAAATATTTTTTATACTTTAAATTTTTAACAATTATTAGCTTTTTTTTAAAGCTGTTTTTAAAAAGCTATTAGTTTTTAAAAAAAAGCTCTTTATAATTAGTAGTTAAATTTATATACATATGCTTATTTTCTTTCTTTTTTGCTTTCTTTTTAAAGTTTATTATTTTTTATGCTAGTTATTTATATGCTTTAGTATTAAATATTAGCTTTTTAAAACTTTTAAAAAAAAATGCCTTTATTTTTAGTTAATTTGCAGTACTAATAACTTCTTTAAAAATAAAAAATGTAATAATTAAAAGCATATATATATAATAAAAGCAATTTTTAATAATACTTAAGCATATATATACTTTTGCTATATTTTATAATTTAGTAAAAAATACAAGCAAGTTAAAAATTTTAATATAAATTAAAAGTACAAAAATAAATAATATAAAAAGTATAAAGTACAAATATTAATATTAATACTACTTGCTATATATAGTTTAATATTTTTAATTGCTAATTTAAATTATTACTTTTTAGTAATTACAAAATCTTTTAAATATAAATACTAAAAGCATTTATACTAAATATAAAAAGTTAAAACTTATTAAGTAAATAAAATAGCAAAATTAAATATAAATAAAAAGTTTAATAAAGCAAATATAATAAAAAAAAAGCTAAAATACGTATTTTTAAACTAGCGCACTTTTTTTTTATAAACTTACTACACTATTTTTAATTTATTAATTAATTATTTTATTGCTAAAATAAATTATTAATTGCTAAATGCTTTTATAACAATTATTTTTTATATGTTTATATTAGTATTAATTAAAAAATAAGCAAATAAAGTAGTTTTAATTAATTAAGTAATTACTTTTTAACTTTTTTTTTAATATACTTATAATTTACTTTTTTTAAACATTTATTATTACTAATAGTAAAATAAATAACTTAAGCTTTAGTAAATATAAAAAAAAAGCTTGTTTTTTTTTTTAATCTGTTTTTTTTTAAGTAGTTTTAAAGCTTAAATCTTTTTTGCAATTTTTTTCCTTAATGCTTAAGTTTTTAAATTGCTTAGTTTATGCCTTTATTATAAAATCTTTGTTTTTAAGTAGCATAATTAATGCTTGCTTAATTAAGCACTTAAAAAACAATTCTTTTATTATTAATAAAGTTTTTAATAATTAAAAAGCATTATAGCAATTAACTAATATTTAAAAAATTAATACTGCTTAGCTAATAAATAGTTATACTTATAATATTTAAAAAGTTAAGTTTACTAATAAATAACAAAATATATATGCTTTTTTTTTCTTTAAATTTTGTTTTTTTTATTTAGTTAACTTTTTTTGTTTTATATAATTAAGCATTAAGCTATTTATAAATTAAAATTTTTAGTAATAATACTAGTAGTAAATATATTTAATAAAAAGTTAGTTATAATTTTTTTTATATATACTATATAAATTAATATATTTAAGCTAGCTTTAGCTAAATAAAAAAGCAAAAACATTTAAAATTTTGCTTATTATATATAAAAGCAACTAAAAGCAGTTTTTAAAGCAAATATATATATTAAATCTTTTATAATTTTTGCTAACTTATAGCTATATTTATATAGCTATTTAAAATATAAAATGCTATACTTTATAAGTATTACAAACAGTTATTAATAATAGCTAAAAGCAAAAAGTACATAAAGCTTTATTTTTTTTTTTTTTGCTATACTATTTTAAAATAAAAGTTTAATATATATACTAACTACACGTTTATTATTTAGTTATAAAACTATTTATTTTATAAGTTTAAAAGCAATATAGCTAAATATTTTAAAGCTAATATAATAACTACAGTAGTTAAAAAAAATCTTACGCTTAAAAACTCCAAAAAACAAATAGTTTTAACTAAAAATACTTTTGTTTGCTTAACTAAAAAAAAAACCAAATTAAAACATAAGTTAAAGCGTTTTTTTTAAGCTAATTTTATTGCTTAGCTTATTAAATATAATATTAGTAAGCAATAATTTAATATTGCTTAAAAAATTAGCATAATGCTTAAATGTTTAAAAAAATAACTAAAAAAATAAATTAAATAAGTTATATAAAGTAAAATAAAATAAAAAAATTAAACAATTTGCTTATATAGCAATGTTTTTTTTAATATAATTTATAATTATTTTTCTTTATTATATAGCTTATAAATTCCTTTTTAAGCATAATAAATAAAAAAAAAATAGTTATTATATAAAAAATTAAATTACAACATTTATAAAAACAAATATATAAAACTTTTATAACAAAAAAATCAAAAATATACAAAATAAGAATTATTAATACTAAATTATTAAATTTTCTTTTGTTTTTTTTTTAGTTTTTATTTTTTTAGCTTTATATAATTAAATAATTTTATTTAATCTTTTGTAGTAAAGTTTTATTTTTGTTAAGCCTGCTTTAAACTTTGCTTAAACGTTTATTGTTTTATTAAACGCTTATTATTGCTTAATAATAGCTTTAAATTATTACTAGTAATTTAAACGCATAAAATATAAACTAGTAACTTTTTAAAGTGTAGTAATAATGTTTTTTACTTTTTAGTAGTTTTAAAGTTTTTATTAAATATTAAATAGTTTAAACTAAAAGCAAAAAAAGTTATTTAGTTTTAAATAAAAGTAATAAAGCAATTAAAAGTAAAAAAACTTATGCATAAGCATTAATATAATAAAATAAACTTAAGTAATTAAAACTAATAAGCAGTTTTTACTTTTATTTTTTTTGTTTTTATATATTTTTAAAAAAAAGTAATAATAATTTATATTAAAATTAAGCTGCTTAGCTATCTAAAAAACGTTAAAATAAAATAAAAACCTATATTTTTAGCGTAATAATAAAAAAAATGTTAATAAACTAGCTGCTATAAAACTAACAAATATAAAACTAATAAAAAAGAAGCTATAAAAAACGCGCTTAGTTTTAAGCAAAAAAAAATAGTTTTATACATTATAACTTAATTATATAAACTTATATAATTAATAAAAATAAAAAACAAAACAATTAGTAAAAAAATAAAAAGTAAAAAAAGAAAATTTTATTGCTTTAGCTTTTATTAATTATTACTTTTTAAAATGCTTTGTAGTATAATAACTAAAAAAATAAAGTAAGCTATTATATTTTTTAGTACTTAAAATATTTAAAGCATTAAAAGTTATATTATAGCTTTTATAAACTTAAAAAGCCTTTATAACTTATTATATTTTTTTTATTTTTTATAGCTTAATTGCTATAGCTTTAATTATTAAAAGCTTTATTATTTTAGTTTAGTTTTTAATAAATAGCTATAGTACTAATAGTTTATATATTAAAGTTAAAATTTTTTAGTTCTTAGTACTTTTAATTATTTTATATAAATTACTTTAATTTTTTAAAAAAAAACAACTTTTTTAATTTTTTGCTAGTTAGTTTTGCTAATTAGTATTACTTATAATTAACATTTTTTTTAACTTTATAAAAGCTAATTTATTTATATAGCAGCTTTTTATTATTAAACTTATTTATTAAAAGCATAATATTATAAAAAAAAACAAAAAAGCCTTTTTTAAGTAGTTGCTTAATTTTATAAGTATTTCTTTAAAATTTAGCTTTTATAGCTAATTTTTTTTTTTTAGTTATAATTGCTTTAACTTTTATAACATTTTAATTATAGCGTTTTAGCTGCTTAACTTTAGCTTTAATAAAATTTTTATAAAAAGCAATATTTTATTACTTAATTACTTTTTATATTAATATTATATTTTTTACTAGCAAAATTAGCATTTTTTTATATATTAGCTTATATAAGCTATAGCTATAGTAACACATAAAAATATAATTTGCTTATATTATTAAGTTTAAGTATTTTAGCTAATTTTTTCTAGTTTTATTTATTACTTATATAAAGCTTTTTTTTATTAGCTTATAGCTTTTTTTAATAAAGCTTTAAGCCTAAAAATAATAAGCTAAACTATAGTTTATTTTATAGCTTAAAATATTTATTACGTTTTTTATTTTTTTTTTAAATTTAAAGCTATTATTACACTTAATTTTTATAAAAACTTCGTGCTAAAACACGATTTTTTCTTTAATAAATTTAAGTATTCTTAAAAAATCTATATGTTTTAAAAGTTTAGCTTTTAAGTAAGTTATTATTTTATATTTTGTTTTTATAATAGCTTTAAATCTATTGCTTAATAGCATAATTTGCATATTTATAACTTAAAAAACTAAAAGATCTAAAAAATAATTAAAATAATATTTTTTAGTTTTTTTACTATTAGCAGATTTTTAGCAATTAAAGCAACTAACAATTATAATATAAACGTTTTAATAAAAGCCTTTTTAGTAGTATTCTTAAGTTATTTGTTAAATTATAAATATTTAGCTTTTATATATTATCTTTTTATAGTTTTTTTTAATAAAAGCTTTTTAAGTTTTTTTATTATTAATAACCTTTTTTAGCATTTTTTTAAACTTTGCTTTTCTTTAAAAAATAAACTTGTTAACAAAAAATTTAAAAGCTTTTTTTTTAAAATAACTCTGCTTTTTTTTTGTTGTAAGTTTTTTTAAAACTTGCCTAAAAACAAAATACTTAGCAATTTGCTTACTTTCTTTACTTTAGTCTTTTTTTAAGTATAACAAAAGTTTTATTTTTTAGTATACTAAGCTTTTAATTAATTAATTGCCTAATTTTTTATACGCAATAATAATAGCTATTATATATAGTTAAAAATTAATAAAATTTTTTATATTTCTTTTTTAATAATTATTTAACTTATTTAATAGCTTAAAAAGTTTTCTAAAAAGCTTATTAATAGCTATATATTTTTTTTTTAGCATATAATAAAATATAAAATTAAAAGTCTTTATATATGCTATTTATTTTATTAATTAAGTATTTAGCAATACTAAAAATTTATTATTTAGCTAAGTTATAAAAACTTTTGCATTAATCTTTAAATAAAACATAATTTTATAAAAATAATTATATAATTTCTAAAAAGTCTTAATAATAACAAATCTTTTTAGCTTTATAGCATTATATCTTTTTTTAAAGCCTTTTTATGTTTTAAATTTATATTTTGCTAGCTTAATAGCTTTATTAATCTTTTAGCATAAAATAGCGCTTTAGCTAGTTTTAAAAGCATTTATTTTTAGTTAAATAAATCTTCTTATATAATCAAAAATAATAAAAATAAAAGCTATTATAATAGCTTTTTAAAGCTTTTTTATAGCTTTTTTTTATAGTTTCTTAAAGCAAAACAGCTTATTTTTCTGTAATAAAACTATTAATAGTTTTGCAATTATAGCATACTTTTATATTTATATTTAATAGTATACTGTTATTTTTAAAAAAAACTATATTTTTATAATATTTTTACAAGTTTTTTACTTAAAAATTTTTATTACTTTTGCTTTTACTAAGCTTTTGCTATTAGTACTATATATATAGCTAACTATTTTAGTTGTTTGTTTTGCTTATTTATTTTTAAGTATACTAGCTATAATTTTAGCTAGCTTAAAATTAAGCAGTATAATATTAAAATTCTTAAAATGTTTTAATATAAACTGCTTAATACTTAAAGCAACTTTATAATTATTATACCTAGTAATAAGTTCTTTAACTATTATATTATTAAAAAAAAGTTCGCATTTTATTAATAATATATTATATAAAACCTTTAATAGTACTTTTAGAAATTAAGCTATTAAATTTGTTGCTTTTTGCAAAAAAGTAATCATTTAAAAAAAGCCTATTAATATAAAAAAAGCTATTATTGTTTAGCTAAAAATAAAAAGTAATATTTAATTATATCTTAAAAATAAATTAACTATAAAAATTACTTTATATATTATAAACTTTTTAAAAAACTTATTATAGCTTTAAAAAAAATTAGCATTATATATAATAACTATGTTTATTTTTGTAGCTAAATTAATTAACTAAACTTTTTTACTCTTTTTTTGCACTAAAAACTAAACATTGCAATATAAACTATAAGCTTTTTTAAAAACGCTATACTTAAGTTAAGTTTTTAAAACCTTTATAGTAATATTTTTTAAAAGTTTAAAAATTAAAATACTGCATATTTGCTATGCTTTATAAAAAACTATTTTAATTTTATAAAAAAAAAAAATCTTATTATATATTTTTCTTATTTTAGAAAAGTTCTAAAAAAGTGCTATTTTTTTGTAATACTATATTTTAGTTAGTAATGCTACCTTTTGCTAAGTAAAATCAGTTGTACAAAGCTTTTTTAAAAAAACAGCTAGTTGTTCAATAATTAATTAAATGCTTTTAAAAATAATGCTAAAACATAAATATATATTTTAATAAATGCTATTTTATTAAAATAGCGCAAAATCTTTTAAATAATAGCTTACTTTTTTTATTTATAAAATCTAAATAAAACAATACTATTAAATAGCACGTTATTTTTAAAATAAATCTTTTTATTTTTTATTTTATATATTATATTTAAAATTATTATTTTATCTTTTATTAATTTATTAGTTTTTAAAGCTTAAAAAGTTAATAATGCTTAAGTTAAAGTTATAATTAAGTTATATTTGCTTTTTAATTTATATGCAAAATTTCTAGTTTTTGCAATTGTTAATTTTTTAATGTTTTTTTGCTTTAACGCTTTTTTTATTGCAATTAAAAATATTTTAAGTAATTAATTATTATTAAAAACAACATAAATCTTTTTATTGTTTTATATTCTTAAGTTTTTAAAAAGTTCAATATTTTATATAAAAAACGTTAAAAAAACTGCTAACGTTATATTATTATATAAGTTTTAATCTTTTTAAAAGTTTGCATTTATATATTTTTTTAAATTATGTTTTTTTAATTTTATTTTTACTTTTTTTTATTAATTGTTAGATTTTTTATTTAAAATTTGGCATTTTTATGCCTTATATAGCTTATTTGCTAAGCTAGTAGTTTAGCAAATATACATTAGTTTTTTAGTTATTAATAACTTTAAGCTTTTAAATTTAATCTTTTAATATAGTTTATTACTAGTATAATAATCTAGCTAGTTTTAAGTATTATATTAGCTATTATATAAAAGCCTTAAAAATATAAACTTATTTATAATTTTATAATAAAGTTTATTTTTAGTAATAAAAAGTAAATAGCTTGTTTTTTGCTAATTATATATAGTAAAAAAAGCAGCAATTTTTTATTTATTTAAATAATAGTTTTTAAGCATTTTATATATTTAATAGAATTATTAGTTCGGTTAAATCTTTTTTAAATTACATTTATATTTTTAGTAGTAAAGCTATTTTTATTAACAAATAAATCTACAATAATGCTAAACTACGCTTTAGAATTAATAATCCTAGTAATATTCCCTTTGTAAATTTTGTTTTTTATTTTTATAGTAAGCTTTAAGTAAAGCTATATATATTTTTCTAGCTTTGTAACGCTTAAAAATATAGCTAAAATACTTTGCGTTTTTAATAGCAAAGCTAACATAAAGCATAAATTTAAAAAGCTTAAATATTTTTAGTTAAAATAATTTGTTAAGCTTAAGTTTTTTTTATTATAAAACTTATATTTTAATGTTTTTTTAAATAAATCTAAGCTGTTATTACTAGCATAATTATTATGTTTTTTATAAATCTTTATTTTAAAAAAGTTAAAAGTTTAATTAGCGCTTTTTAAAACTATTAATACTAATTATGTTAGTTCTTTAAGCCTATTTTCTCTTTTTAGCACTACTAGCGCAAAATTAGCACTAAGCTAAAGTTTAGCTAAAAATATTACTTTTTTTAAAAGCAGCATAAATATAACAATTAGTAACTTTTGTTTTTTTAAGTTATTTTTAAATAATAAATATATAGTATTATATCGGTTTAAAATTTTAAAAAGCATTTTATTAAACTTTAGCTTATTTTTTAACGTTTAAAGATTTAAAGCAATATAAGCAAAAAACAACATTACTTAATTATTTTATTAGTTTTAATTGCAAAAAACTTTTATTATTTTATAGCGTTACTTTTTTAAAAAAGCAGCTATAAAGCTAAATTAAAACATATAAGTATACATAATAAAACTATTATATTTTATCTTTTTATTTATTTATACTACTAAATAGTTTAATAAAAAGCTAGTTTTACAAATATTATTAAGCAATTTATATTTATTAAGCTAATTAGCTAATTATAATATTAGCTAAAAACTTTCTTGTGCTTTTTTAATTATTAGCTATTAAAATTTTGTATTATTTTCTAAAAAATCTATGCTTTTATAAAAAAAAGCATTCTTTATATTTATTTAAATTAAAATTTTTTATAATAAAGTTTTTAGTTAAGCTTTATATTTTAACTTATTGCTTTTTTTTTTTAAAATAAGCTATAGCATATTTAATTTAATTTTTTAATTTAAGCTTTTATTAAAGTTATTTAAAAGTAATAGTATTATTTTTAGCATTAGCTTAAGCATTTTTGCTGCTTTAAAATATAACTTAGCTTTTGTTTAAATAATTATTTAAATAAAAACATTAAAGTACTTTAGAACTTTTAATATAAAGTCCTTAAAAATAACATTTGTTTTTTTATTTAAAAAATCTTTAAACTTTTTAGCTTATATTTTTTTAAATTCTAAGCTTTTTTTTATAAGTTTTACTTTTTAGATTTTTTAAAGCTTTTAACAATTAAAGTTCTTTAGTTTTAATAAAGTACTTTACTTATAAAAATTGTTGTTTATTTATATATTTTTAGTGTTAAGTTAAGTAAAAAACTTATTATTATTTAAATAAATTTTCTTAATTATTTAACTTATAAAAAGCTTTTTTTTTGTTTTTTAGATCTTTTTTTACTTTTTATTTAATAAAAAGCAGCTTTTCTAGTTAAAAACTTATAACAATTAGCTTAAAACACATTTATACTAATTTTTTTGCTTAATATATAGCTTTATAAAACTTTAATACTATTTACGTTATAAAAAGTACTTTATATAAAGTTTTAATTAGTTGTAATAAAGCTATTATTTAGCTTGCTATTTATTAAGTTGTTTTTTTTAATATTATAAACCTTTGCTAGTTTTATTTTATAAAGTATACTAGTTTAATTATTAAACTTCCTATTTAAAAATTAGTTTAGCTGCTTATTATTTAGCTAATAAAGTTTTTTTTTTTTTTAACTCTTTTGTTTGCTTTTTATTTTAGCATTTAGATTTTTATTATTTAAAATAAAGTTTTTTTTTTACAGTTAATAATAAGCTTTTTACTTAAGCAGTTTATTATTGCTTAAAATAAAGTTATATATTTACTTTATTGCAGCATTAAAAATTTCTTTTTTATTTTTGCTAATTTTTATAACTTCAAAAAAAACCTTTATATATTTAAAGCTTGCAGAAAATTCTAGCTTTTTTAAATACTATTTAAAGTTCTAGTATATAATGTTTTCTTTTTTTAATTTGTAAACAAAATTACATTTATAAACGTAATAATTATTTATGCTACATTTTTAACAAATAGTTTTTTTTGTTAAATAAAGATTATTTAACTTTATTTGTTATAAAAAATTAAACAATTGTTTTTTTTATTTTTGTTTTTTAAAGTTATATTTACTTTTTTATAAATATTTAAAAGTTATAGCGTTAATACTAAATATTTGTTTTTTTAATAAGTTTATGTTAATTTTGTAATACTGTAGTACTTATAGTTTTTAATTAACTAGCTAAACATATTAATTTTGCAGTTTTTTTAGCATTTTTTTTAGTTTTTTTTTTGTAATTGCTATGTTTTTTTGTTTTAACTTTAACTGCTATATTTGCTTAATAATATTATTTATATTTTAGTTATAAATAAAATGTTAAGCTAATTTTATTTGCTGCTCTTTAATAATAATTGTTTTAGTAGCTAATATAGTTATATTAATAGCTAGCTTAGCAGCATTAATAGCAATATATAAAAGCTTATTAAAATCATAATTATATAAATAATTAACTTTTTTTTATGCTTTATATGCTTTTTTTGTTTTTTTAAAGTAAAAATTTAGCTTAAACTCTTTATTAATTTAGTTGTTTAATGTTTTATAAAAGTTCTTATAAAACATTTTGTTTAAGTTATTATATAACTTTTTAAAAGACTTTATTATTTTATTAATAATATTTTAATTTAGCCCTTTAAGCAAACCTTAAGTAAATTAAAAATTAAAGTAGTAATCTTTTTGTACTTTAATATCTTTAGTATATATTTAATGCTAAAAAAAGTAAGTTTTAAAATTAGTAAAGTATATAGCTTTTAAGCAAGCTTTAAAATTTTGTAATATAATAATAGCAAACTTATTTTATTTAAAGTCTTAAAGCTTAAACTTTTATTTAAGCAGTTTATAAGCTTTTGTTTAAAATAAATAATTTTTTAGTATTATTTTTACTATTTTTTTTGTTTAAAAAATGTTATAATAAATAAAAACCTGTTTAATTTTATTAATGTTTTTAAAGCGCTTTATACAAAAAAAAGCATTTAAATTGTTTAGCTATTTGTTTATTTTTAACTTATTAAATAACAAATGCTAATTTAATCTTAGGTTAAAAAGCATAAATAATAGCTTAATTTTAATATTATGCTTATTATTAAAATAGCTTAAGCTAAATAAAGTTGCTTTAATACTTTTTAAAAACAATAAGCTAATTATTTTTATTTTTTTTGTTTATAAGTAGTTTTAATGTTTTTTATATATTAATATAAAAAAATCTAACGATTTTTTATAGCTAAATTACTTAATTAAACTATAATTCTTAGATTTTTAAGCTATATAATAAATCAAAGTAAAGTTTATATAAAAGTAATAAAAAAAATAAGCTAAAAAAAATAATAAAAGTAAACTAAGTAAAAATATAAGTTTAAAAAAAAAAAAAAGTATAAAGTGCTTAAAATTTTTAAGTATTTTATATATTTAAGTTTTTTTGTGCTATTTTTTTGAACTTTTTTTTTAAAGAACTTAACGATTTTTTTTGTTTACATTTATAAAAACTACTAGCTTATTTTTTATAGCTTTTTAAGTTCTTTTTTAAATGCTTTTATATTTTTGTTTTTTGTGCGCTTTTATTTTTTTGTGTGCTTTATAACGTTTAGTTTTCTTGTTTTTTAATTTAGCTTGCTTTGCTTTATATAAGTTTTATTAAGCAAGCTTTATTTTTTTATAGCTTTTTACTTATAAAAATAGCATGCTTTTTTCTTTTTTTTAAAGCTTTTTTATTTAATAATAAATGCTATAAAAAAGTAATAGCTATGTTTTACGTAAAGTTTTTAAGTAATAGCTAGCTTATATTTAAAAAACTTTGCTTTTTATTTCTTAATAAAAAACTATATTAGCTTAAAAAACAAAGTATATTTTTAATTATTAATAGCTTTATATATTAACGCGTAAACTTAAACTTATTTAATATAAATAAGCGTTAGTTCTGCTTGCATTATAGCTTTTTAAAAGTTTTAGTAACTTTTACTTTTTTTTAAGCTTATTTTTTGTTTTTTTTTACTTATATAAAAGCAATTATGCCTTTTTTTTTATAAAGCATTAGCTTTTTAGCAAAAATTCCTTTTTTTTAGCCCTTTAAAAGTTTTCAACAAATAGTTTCTTAGCTATGCTATTTTAAAGATTATATTAATATTTTAACACTTAATTGTTGTTTTGCTAAAAAAAATAAAAGCGCTCTGCAAGCTAAATTAAAAAAAACAGTTTAATATTTTTATACGTTCGTTTTAAGCCCTATTAATTAAAAGCTATTAACTTAAACGTTTATACTAATTATAACTAAACTACTTGCGCTAAATAAGCTTTGTTTATTGCTAGCTAAAACAACTAAGTATAATATATTATATTCTGCTTATAGAAATTATAGCAATTAATAAATAAATAAATTAAATATGTAAATTAGCAATAATAAATTGCTTGTTTATTAGTTTTGTAGTATTATTTATAGTAAGTAAAGGATTAGCTTTACTAAAAACACTAATAAAATAAAGCAGTATAATCGCGCAAGATTTACTATAACACTTCAATTATAAAAAAATAAATTATAACTTATGCATTTAAGCAATTAAGCTACATATAAATTAAAAAATTAAACAATTAATTAAAAAGCTATTTAATAATACAAATAAAGCAACTATAGCTAATTTTCATAATATTAAGCGTAATAATTAAATTTATACTTTAAAATCTAGCGCAATACTTATACTTTTATTTCTACTATATGACTTAGCTTAAACTTACTTTAATTAGCTTAGTTAGCTTATTTAGCTACTTTACTTTATTTTAATACTTAACTATAACTTTATAAGTTTAAGCTTAATTATTAAATAATTAAGATTGCTAGAATTAGCATAGCAACTTTTATTTACTAAGTGGGTTACACTTTATTTGCGAAATGCAAATATAACAAAAAACGGAAAAATAGTATTAAACAACTTATTTGTTAAAAACATAACTAATATATTACTAGAACTTATTAGTAATATAACTATAACGTAGTAGCGTTTTAACGGAAAACGCAAAGCTAACGGACTTTTTAGTATATAAGAAATAGTTAATAAAATTGTAAAACTAGTACTATAGCTGCTAATAGAAAAAAAAATAACAAAAAGAATCTTTTTTTAAAAGAACGTAAAAAAAGCATAAATAGTATATATGTTAAAAAAGGCCTACAAAAGCTAGCAAAGCATAAAACTTAACAACAAAAACAACTTTAATATATTTATAACTTGCTATAACTTAAATGCTGCTATAAAAGCTAACTAAAAAATCGTTAAAAATATTATTTAAAGGCTTTTTTAATAAACTTTGTTAAATGTAAATACGCTAAAATTTTAAGCATAAGTTGTAGCTTTATAGCTAGCTTGCAATAATAAAGCAGTATTATTTAAACAAAACAAAAAAGTATTAATTAAAGTTAAAAAATAAGCTAACAACTTTAAAAACAAAATATTAGCTAATATTATTAAAGCAGTAAATATAGCGTTTATAAGCAATAATGTAATTACTGCTAAAAAGCTATACAATAAAAACATAATAATTACTTTTAAAAAAATAGTACTTTAAAAAGCTAAAAAAAAGAAATAAATTATAAAAGCTTTTAGAAAAAAGTTAAAAATATAACAAAAAAAAGTAGTGCTAATAATAAAAAGCGTTTTAATAAAACAAATTAAAGCAATATATTTAAATAAGGACTTATTATAGCTATTATGCAGTAAATATTCTAAAGTTATAAAGTGCAAAAAAATGCTATTTAAAAATATAAAAGCTAGATTTATGTTAATATTATTATATATAAGCAGCGTTATAATAGCTAAAATAATATATAAAAACAGCTTTTTATAAAAAGCTTAGCTGTTTAACTGCAAACTTTTTATTATAAAGCTTAAAGTTATATAATGCTTTAATTGCTATAAATATAATTATATAGCTAAATATTACTGCAAAAACCTAAAGTATAGCTATTGCTTAGCTTTAAAGTACTAAAAAAATAAAAAAAGCTGCTTAGTAAAAACGTAAAAAGCAAAGCAAAAATGCATAAACTGCAAAAAAGCGTATATAGCATAAAATAAAGCTTGCTAAAAAAAAGTCAAACAAAAAAATAAAGCAAAAGCAATATATATGTTATAACTTAAAAGCTTTTAAAGTGCTAAAAAAGCAGTAGTAATAAGCAAAAAAATAAATAAAAATAATTTAAAAATGGTAATAGCATTAGTATTTATAAAGCTAAATAAAAAAAAATTACTAGCAAAAAAACAGCAAATTAGCAATACAAGCAAAAACTTATTTTTATTAACTTAATAATATATAATATTGCTTTTTAAAACATTACAAAATTTAAAAGTAATATAGTATATATGCTGCAAAATAATAGCTTTAATTATATAGCAGTTTAAAAGCTAATAATTAATAAATATAGCAATATATATTGCTTTAATAGTAGTAGCTATTAGGTTATTTAGTTAAAAAGCAAAGCTATGCTATATATAAATAAAAAAATTATAATAAAAATACTAGCAAAAAACGCTAATAAAAACTAAGCAAAGGTTATAATAAGCAATAATAACTTAGCAGTATTTTTATAGTTAATATATTTGTTAAATTAAAAAAAAATAGTTTAATATAGTTTAATTTAAAAAATATATAAAGCAAGCAAACTAAAAAAACGCTATATATTTATAAATAATTTTAACTTTTATTACTTATTATAAAACTTAAAAAGCAAAAAAAGCTAAAAAGCAAATAAACTGCTTAAGTTTATTATATAATAAAATTTTATGCTAATTATTCTTTAAAAAAAAGTAACTAAAATAAAGCATAAATAAAAAAGCTTAATAATAAACTTAATATAAATGTTTAGTAATTTAATTACTATTTATTAAAAGAACTTAAAGTAGCTAAGTTTTAACTATAAAGTATTAAAAATTATAATTAATTTAAAAATAGCTTTATAAAAATACTTAAAAAAAGCAAAAAAATAAAACTAGCTTAAATTAAATAAAAATAAAGCAGCTATAAAAGCAAAAGCTATTATTATAAAAACATATATACTACGTATATTTAACAAGCTAAATAATGTTTTTAACTTTTTAATTTAGCAACTAATAAAAATAACAAACAAAATAACGCTTAAAAAAACTATAAAAAAAAAACATTAAGCATTACTTTAATAGTTTTTAAAAGTAGTTAAAACAAAAAAAAAGTAAAACAAGCGTACTATAAGTTTTAAAGCAAAAGAACTAAAGCAGCATAGCAAGCTTTTAAAAAAAAAAAAAAAATCTTTAGTAATAAAGTATAAAAAGCATAAAAACGTAGCTAAAAATAAGTATTTACAAAAGCATTTAAAAATTCTAAATTATTATAAAACTTAGCTAAATAAGCAAAGTTTACTTATAAGCTAGCTTTAAAAATTATTATGATTTTATTGCTAAAACAAACAAAAAATAAGCTATTTTTTACTAGTACTTTTAAAAAAAAAATAGCTTTATTAATAAAACGCTTTTTTTTTGCATTACTAGCAAACTTATTTAATATACTTAAAAAAAACCTAACTTATAATAGCTACTAAAAGTTTATAATTAACGTTAATATAAAAAAAAAAAATATAATATTGCTAATATAAAAGTTAGCATTATAAAAAGCGCTAAAAAATAACTTATTATTTAATAGCTTTTTTAAAGCTTATAAACTTGCTTTAGCAAAAAAAATAGCAATACTATATATTATTAGCTTTTTATTAAAGTATTACTTAATGCAATTTAAGCAAACAAAAGTAGTAATTATATTTAAACCTAAAAAGTTAAAAAAAATTAAAAAAACAGCTAAAAAGTGGCATTTTATTGCGTTTATTTATATAATAGAAAAAGTGCTAAAAAAAAAGCTATATTATTATATAGCAAAAGTAGCTAAGCAAGAAAGTTTTTTGCTAAACAACTAAATAAGTAATAAATAAAACAAATTAATAAATATAGCTATTAAACTAGTATTAAAAAAAGCAAAAAAAGCAATTAGCAAAAAAAGCATAGCGTTTTTATTACAGTTAAACATTATAAAAGCTTTTAATACTATTAATAAAAAAAAAATAATATATATTTTATAATAAAAAGGCTTTTTTTTTTAAATAGTTATATAAGTAAACTTTTTTATATTAAACTATATAGTGCATTTTTGCTTTAATAAAGCAGTATTTTAACTAATAGCGCTAAAAACCAAAGTTTTTTAAAAGTTCTTGTTTTTATTGTTTTTTTTTTTTTTATATATTTTAATACTTTATAACAATTTTACTATATATTAAAAGCTAATAATAGTTAGTTTTATTAATAATATTAACTTTATTATAGCAGACTTAAATATAAAGCAAAATTGCAAAGCTTTAAAAATAGCATAAAAAACATATAAAAGCTAAGTAAAACAATATAAAATAAAGTTTATATTACAAAAAAGCAAATTAATGTATTTTTTTAGTAGTAAAATAACGTTTATATAAGTAATACACTTTTTTAACGCAATAATATACTTAAAAAACAACGCAAAGTTTTTAAAAGTATAGTTTAACAAAAATATAAAATAAAAAAAACATTTAGCAAAGCTTAAAAAAAAATTAAGCATTTAGTTATATATAGTAACTAAGCTATAAAACTTTATATAAAGTAGTAATATAACAAAAATAAAGTAAATATACGTTATAATAATATAAAGCACTTTAGTTTATAGCGCAATAACTTAGTATAAAAACTTTAAAGAAAATAAAGCAAAAAGCATTGCTAATTTACTAGCAATAATTTAAAATAAGTACTTTAAACGTATAACTAAAGCTTTTAAAGCAATTAAAACAAAGCACTTAAAAACTAAAATAAGAATTTTTTTTATTAACTTATATTTTAGCAGCAAAACAACAGCTTGTAAGCATTGCATAAAAAGCTTAGTAGCTAAAAAATCGATTTAAAAAGCAACAAAAAAAATTAAAACCTTTATTTAAAACATAAAAGCTTAAAAAGCTAGAAATTAAATAAAAGGCAAGCTTATAAGCAATAGTAAAAGTATAGCTAAAAAAGATCTAACATTATAGTAAGCTAGCTTAATGAAGTCTAAAAGTTGTTGTATTGTTAAACTAAGCCTTTAAAACAAGGTTTATTAAACCATAATTATATTAGGCTAGCTATTTTTTTAAAGAAAGCGTTTTAAGGAAAGCGTTTTTAAGAAAACGTTTTAAAGAAGCCTTTTTACGGAAAACTTTTATGGGAAGCTTTTTATTTGCCTTTTTTTAACAAAAACTAACGTTTTTATTAGTACTGTTTTAGCGCTTATGTTAACGTTTTAGTAAACAATAGTTTTTTTTTTAAGGAAAAATTATATAATATAACGTTATAATTTTATGATATTATTTTACTAATAATTTTGCTAGAACTTTTGTTAAAATAATTTTATCGGATTAATTTTATTAGGACAATTTTACTAAAATAACTTTGCTAGGATGTTATTTTTACTAGGATAATTCTGCTAAAATGTTATTGCATAAACAATTTTACTAAATGTTATTTTTATATTAAATATTATTTTTAAGAAGTTTTTTATAGGAAGCTTTTTTTTAGAATTTATTTTTAAAAAAACATTAATAATAAAATATTGTTTTAAAAAACAATTTATTTTATATATAAAACTTTTGCTAGTTTATAAAGCTTACTAATTTATATAATAGCTATTTTAAAGCTTATATTAATGTTTTAATAAATAATGATTTTTTTAAAAAAACTTAACGCTTTTGTAAAGTTTTAATGTTTTAACTAAGTTGCTTAAAAACATTAGCAAAAATATATTAAAAATAAGGTAGCATTTTAAAAGATATGTTTTTTGGAGTAAATAAGTTATATTAAGGTGTTATAATAATTAATTGCTAAAAAAGCATTTTAATTTGCATGCGTTTAATGCTTGCTAGCGAAATATTATTAAAACTGCTTTAATAATGTAAGCTAGCAGTAAAAATTATGTTATTAAAAATATAGCGCTTATATTTACGCAAAGTAATAAAAGTATTAAAAATTATAGTTAGATTTTTTTAAAATAATAAAGTTTTAGTAGCTATTATAGCAAAACTTTGTTTTTTTTTACGGAGTATATTATATATTTTTTTGTTAATAATATTGCTACTTAATGCTTTTTAAACTATATAATAAACTTTATTGTTTAGATTTTTTTTAAGGTTAGTTAGTTTAACTTTATTAGCTATTATTAAGCTTTAAATAGTAGCAAAACTATTTATAAAGTTTGTAGCAATAATATTAACTAAAAGCTTTTAGTTAACTTTAGTTGTTAGTATAGCATTTATTGCTTTATTATTAATAGCGTTTTTATATAAAGCTTGTTGTTTTGTATAGCTAACGTAAACTGTTTTAAAAAGAACAGCTTTATGCTTAACGTATACTATTTAGTATAAAGTAAAAATTGCTAAAACTAAATTAATTTTGCTAGTTTTAAGCTAATAAGCTAGTTTTTAGTATATCTAGCTTTATATTATATATATAATTAATTTGTAGTTTATGTTAAAGTTTGCTTTTATAAAGCTAATAATATTTTTAGCTTGTAGAAAAATATTTTTAGCGGTTTATTTTTGTTTAAATAAAATAATTAGCTTTAATAACGCTTTAACAAAAGCGTTTTAAAAAGTTTGTAAAGTTTGCAACTAATTAAAATTATAAGTATATATTATATTAGCATTACTTATAAAGTTAACAGTATTATTTTTGTTAGATTTTTTTTAATTGTAGTTTTTATTGTTTTTATTGTTAGAAAAAATTGTTTAAGCTTTAACTTTAAAAACGTTTTTAGCTTTAATGCGCTTTAAGTTTTTGCGGTATTATTAGTATTAATAATTAAATATTTTAATATTTTTTGTTACTACTGCTAAAAATATAAAGCTGGTTTACATAAAAAAAGCTTTAATAACGTTAAAAAAAGTACTAAAACTTTAAACAGCGCTTTTAAAAATGCATAAAGCTTTAATTTGCTTAAAGGTTAGCAGGTTTTTGTATTATAGAATATATTTATAGTTATTATAAATATGCTGCTTAATAATTTTTTTAAAACGCTTTTTAATAATAGCGTATAGCTTAAACTTAAATAGCTGCTTGTTTAGCGCAATTATAACTAAATACTAAATAATTACTTTAAAAAACAGTTTTATTTGCATTAAGTATTGCTTTAATATTTATTGCTAATACTATTATAACATAATAGCTAAACAAATAAGCTTAGCATTATTAGTTTTAATAATATAATTAGTTTAATAATTTTGTTTTTTTGTTTTTATATTAAAAGCAAAACTTTTAAAATTTTTAGTTGCTTCTAAGATTTTTTTATATTAGTTATAAGCTTTAGCTTTACGAGCTACTAAAATAAAAGCTTAATACTTAAAAACAATATATTATAGATTACTTTTATAGTTAAAAGTTAGCTTAAGAACGCTTTTTTTAATAAATATATTAACTTAATTATTAAATAATGCTAGGTTTATACAAACAATAGTTTTTTAGTTTTAAGCTATTACAATTACATATAAATACAAGAATTAGTAAAAAAAAACTAATTATATAAAAAATATAGGTATGCAAGAAATGCAAGTATGTAAAAAATGCAAGCGTACAAAAAATATAAGGATTAATAAAAAAAGAATAAACAAAAAAACTGCGTAAAGAAAACATTAAGCGTTATTACATATAAAAAGAATTAATAGTACAAAATGCTTTTTTTAAGATATAAATATACATAAAGTTAAAATAGCAAGGCAAAAAAATTAGTATTAATTAATTAATAGTACAAAACGCTTTTTTTAAGATATTAATATATATATAGTTAAAATAGCAAAGCAAAAAAATTAATGTTGATTTAAAGATGTAATGTTTACGCTAGTACGCTAAGTATTTAAGCAAATAATTGTTTTAAATAATAGCGTAGCAAGTTTATTATAATATTAGTTTTAAGAATTATGTTTATAATTTTTTAGTTTTATAGTAGTTTTTTTAGTACTTTTAGCTTATATTAACTATTTATGCTTTTTGAATTTTTTTTTATTTTTAAATTATTTAAAGTTAATAAATGCTTTTTATTATACTTTTTTACTAATTTTACTGCATTTTTTATTAGTAGTATACGCAAATACTATTTGTTATATTAACTTTTATAGCTTTTTTAATGTATAAAGTATTTAAGCTATAGTTTTTTTTTTATATATAAAATGCGTTAAGCTAAAAAACTTTTGATTTTATAAAAAATATAATTATTTATGTTATTTCTTATTAAAATATGTTTTAAATGCTTAAATTTTTTATTAAAAGGATTTTGTTTTTTAAGAGCTAAAAATAAATAAGCAACTAAAACTACTTAATGTACTTTTTAATATTTAAGAAAATTTAGTTTGTAAGTAAGTTTATTAATATAACGAAGTATTATAAACAGTTTTGTTTGTTAAGCAAATTACTTTTTTAGTAGTTTTTTAAGCAAATAATATTCTTTATGCAATTTTAAATAAACTTTGTTTTTTGCTTTTAATTAAACTAGATTATATTAAACATTATAGCATATTTTTATATTAACTGCAGCAAAATTAATTGCTGTTTTTGTATTTTTTTAATGCATTTATTGCTATAATTTAAAATTAAAAGCTTTAAAAAGCACTTTTATAACTAATAAAGTAGTTTTAAGCTTAAAGCTAAAGATAACTTTGTTAAAACTTTGTTTTAGAACTAATAATATTATATTATTAAAATTATGCTATAATGCTAAAATAATATTAAGCTATAAAACGTTTTTGCATGTATAAATGTAATAATAAATAGCTATTTTTATATTTTAGTTTTGTTTTTTGCTTTAGTTGTTCGTTTAAAAATAGTAGCTTGTTATAACGCCAAATGTAGTTTTTATTTAAGTTTATAGTATTTGCTAAAACTTAAATATAAACTTGCGATTTTTATTAAAAATAATCTTTTAAAGCATGCTTTAATTGTATAAAAAAAGAACTTTAAGCACAATTGTTGCTTATTTTATAGCTATATATTAAATATAGCCGGGTATTAATAAGCATTTTTTGGAAAATTTGCAAATTATAATAAAAAAGCAATTATAGTAATTATAGCTTAGTATAGCTTAAAAAGTATTTGCTAAAAGTACTTTTAAAAAGCTTATAATAAAGTTTATTATTAATATATAAAAAAGTATAGCAAGTTTATAAATAAGCTTAAGTTTTTTTAACGCTTTATAATAGTTAGTTATATATTTAAAGCAAGCTAAACAATGCTGCTTATAGTTATAAATTTATTTAAATATATTATAAATTATAAAATTTTGTAGCTTATAAAGCATTCTTTTAAGTTTAAAATAGTGTTTATTATTATAAGCTATACAAAAAAAGTTTTAATAACAAGCAACTAAAATATAAAGGCGTTATAAGCCGTTTTAATAAATAGCATAAAAAAGCTTATTATTAAAACAGTAAAAAAATAAAACTAATAGCTTATGTTTAACTTTTAGGTTTTTTATGTTTTTTTGCTGTTTTTGCAATGTTTTAAAAATATTAGCAAAACAAAGGTTATTTAAATATTTTTGTGTTAATTTTGTACGTTATTTAGCGTTAATAATAACTTTTATTTTAGCAAAGTAGTTAAAATTATTAATAATATTTTTAAGCTGTTTGCTAGTTTTATTAAATGTAACAGTAAAGTTTTAAAAATTTAGAATAATTAAAAGCTAGCTAAAAGCATTTAGTATTAAGTTAATATAATTAAATATATATTATATATTTAATTAAAACTGCAATAAGTAAATAAAAGCTATTATAAGTTTAACGTTAAGCTTTATAATATTTATAGATTGCAAATTAATTTAATTAATAATTTTTTAAGTAGCTTTATAGTTTATTAAAACTACTACTAAAAAAATGCAAAACTAAAGTTATATTTATAACTAGTAATATAACTATATAAAGCTAAACATTTTTAATTTAGTTGTGCTATATTTGCTTTTATTTTATGTTAAAACTTTATTAAAAAATATTATTAAACAAATAAAATTAATTAAAATATATTAACTATTTTATTTATTGTTAAAGTAAAAGATTATAATTTTGTATTTACGTTTGCAAAAAGCGTTTATTTTAAAAAAAAAAATATAAAAATAATTTTAGTGAACTAAATAATTTATTTTTATAAGCTATATTTGTAATATATAAAAACTTTTCTTTTTTTTTAAAGTAAAGTTAAACTAAACTTGTAATATTTATTATTACTACGTAGTTATTATTATTAGTATAGCTTTTAAATTATAACTGTTTGCTAGAAGTTTAGTTTTATGTGCTTGCAAAAGCGCTAGCTTTTGCTAATATTATGAAATAAATTTTTTAAGAAAACTAATTATACTAATGTATATTTTTAATGTAGCTAAAGTGCGTAGCAAGGTTATTTTTTATATAGTAAAGATTTAATTTTTTATTATTGCTATTTTAAAACTATTTATAAAAAAACTAAGTAAGCAAACAAAAAAATAAACTATAAAAGATTTTGCAGGTTTAAGGCCTAAATTAATACTTTTAAAAAAATTTAAAACAGCAAAAATATAATTAAAATGCTTAAAGGCTATTTTTAAGTATATAACAACATTATTAATATAAGCTATATAATATTGCGCATGCAAAGCTAGTTTATTGTTTATAAACCGTTAAGTAAAACTAAGGCTATTTTAAAACTTTATTAAAGCTATAATAAATACTTTTAGTTTTCGCAGAAAAACTATTATTATATAGTTATAATAACTAAGCTAAATTAGCAGCTAGTAAAAAAACTTTAAATAATTTATAACAGTAATGTAAGCATAACTTTATAGCTTTGCAATAATAGCTTTTTAAGTAAATAAAGAATAAACGTTAAAAACAATAATATAATTTAAAGCGTAAAAATTAACTATTATATAACTTTTTTTAATTTTGTTTATAATTTTTTAAGTAATAAAAACTAAGCAGCTAAAAAAAGTAAAATGCTTTATAAAGTATAGTTTATTTTTAAAATATATTTTATTGAAAACTTTATTTATAAGCTTTTTGTTTTTTAGTTTAAAAGCATATAAACGTGCAGTAAATATAACTTAGTGTTGCTATTTTTTAACAAGGTTAACTTTTATTATGTTGTTTTTATTTATAATAACTATATTTTATATTTGTTAAGTTATATAACTTTTAAGCAGCACTTTTAGCTTATTAGTATGTTTTTAGTTTTTTGTATAAACATAAACATTGTTTTATGTTTTTACTAAAGGAACTTTTTTAGAACGCTAGGCTTTAAGTAATAATAACGTTTTACTAGCTACTTTAGATTTTCTAAAGGTAGCCTAAATATTTTAAGCTATAGCGTTTACTAATAAAAGTAATGCAAAGATGTTTTTTTTAATACTAAATTTATAAGTTATTTAAAAATTATTAGCTAAGCTGTTTTAATTAATAGCTGCAGTAGTTACTATAAAGCTAGCTTTGTTTTAAGTAGTGTTAATATATATGTTTGTTTTATAGTTTTTAATTGTGTTAAAACGGGTTTTTTATTAAATATATATAAATTTGTTAGTATAGTTAAAAAAAGAAATAGCTTTAATATTATTAGAAACTATAGCTATAATAGCGCTATTAATAGCCGGTTTAAAGATATAATTTCTTAAAAAGCCTTTTTAATTATATAGCAAAAGATTTATATATATTATTAGTATTGCTATTATTAAGTACAGCAGTATAACAATATTAAATATTGCTAATGTTTATTAGCTAATAAAAGTGCTTTTATAAATAATAGTAATTAGTATAATAATGTTTAAACAAGCTTTAAATGCTATTATGTTTAAAGCAAAGTTAATTGTTATGCAGTAAGCATTAAGAAATTTTGTTTTAAAAAGTAAATTAAGTTTTAAGTTATTTATAATTTATGCTGCAATATTAAACTTTACGCGTTTTTTAGTGCTATTTTAGTTATAACTATAAACAGAAAAAGAAAATTCTGCTTTAATAAATAAAGTTATTATATTTTTAATGCTTTTTATAAATAAAGTTTTATTTTGTAGTTAAAGGGCGTAAAGCGTAAAGGTTTTTAGCTATGCTTTTTTTACTATAACAGTTAAGCAGCTAGTATTTATATATACAGAAGTAATTTTAAAACTGCTTTAAATAGTAGCTTTTAACTAAAAATAAATATAAAAAGCTAAATAGTAAACATAGCATATAGCAAAAAGGTTTAATTAAAACAAAACAGTATTAAAAACGTTATTAGCTATAAATGCACCGTTATTATGCGGTTTAAATTAAACAGTTTTTTTAAGGTTAACTTTAACTACAAAAAAAAACGTTTTATAATAGCGTTTATTAATGCTATAAATCAAGAACGTAGTTTTATTAAAGAATTGTTTTTTATAGTAGCAACAAAATAGCATTGCTAATTTATTTATAGGTATTATATTAGTAGTACTTACAAAATAAAAGTTAATTTTTTTGTTTTTATTGTTAGAATATTTAATAAAAAGCTTTTTTTTGCTGTTTTTTTTAATTTTTTTAATTATAATATATTTTTAACTTATTAACTGTTTTTTGTGTTTTATTAAAAAGTTTTTATTAATAATAAACATAACTTCGTTTTTAATTTTAAAATAAGCTTTATTAAGCATTTAACAAAGTTTAATTTATTGTTTAAATTACTAACTAAAAAGTTATTATGCTTAGCAATAACGTTTTTGTTTACATGCGTTATTATAATTACAGCAATAGGTGTTTTTACGTTTATAGTTATAATTATTACGTTGCTAATAGTTTGTATAAGAACTGCAGCTTTTATAGAATTTTTTGCAGAATTTTCTGCGGAATTTTTTGTGATTACGCTTATAAAATAACTAATAATTGCTGTACTGCTAGTTGTTTTTATAACAATTTTTCTAAAACGCATTTTTAAAAGCTATGTTTAATTAGGCTTTAAAAGCTATATTAGCTTTATAAGCAAAGTTAGCTAATATTTATTGCTATAGTACTAGTACTAAAGCGTTAATAGTAAATAGTACATATAAGGTTAAATATAGCATTATAGTTTTAAGGGCTAGAACTTTTCTGTAGCTTAATAAAGCAGCATAATAAGCTTTTTGCTTATTTTTAATATAAATAAAAAAACTGTTTAGCAAAGTAACTAAAGTAAGCTTTTTATAAATTTACTAAAGGTTAAAGTATAACTAATTTTAAATGTAAGCAGTAAACTAAGCTTTAGTTATAAACTTAAAGTTATAATAATGTTATATTATATTTATTACTTAAGTGCACATAAAAACGTTTTAAAGAACTTTATTTTTAGTATAAAAAATAATTAAAGCTGCTTTAAAAGCATTAATAATATTTTGTTTATATTTGTTTTTTAGTTTAATTATAGCATATTTAAAACTTGCTGCTATTATAGCTTTAGTGATTTTATTTAGAACGTTTATATATTAAATTTAAGCGTTTTTATAAAATAATTATAGGAAAAACTTCTATAGCATTGCTTAATGCTTAAAGTTAATAAAATGCTGCTTAAAGAAAGCTATAAATAAATAAACGTTTTTTTAATAAACGTTGCTTTTTAACGTAATATATTTACTAATGCTATAAGTATTAAAAAGATTAAGGTTAAAATATTTTACTAATTGCACTTTTTAACGATTAGCTTTTTTAAGGGCACAAGTAGCTATTACTTTTGCTGCGTTAAAGATATTCTTTATAAGGGATTAAATGCTATTATTTTAAATAATAGCTTTTATTGCTAAAGCAATTTTAGCTGCTTTTTTTTTAATGTTATTGTTTAAGAAAATTAGCTTGTTTAAGGAGTTAAAAAATATTTTTAGACTAGAGTTAAGTAATAAAGAGGTAAATAAAGTACTAGTTAATATAGTAGTAATATAAAGGTATTAAAGTAATAAACTAAAGTAAGTAACGTTTACTTTTATAAAAGTTAAAAATATAGAAATTATATTGTTTTAAATAAGTTTATTTGTTAATAATATAGCTTTTTTAGCTTTAAGAACATTAATTACTTATTTAATAAAGTAGTTTTTAGAAGTAATAATATAAAAGCAAATAAAAGCTAGCTTTAATAAGCAAAAAAAATTATTAAAGCAAGCTTTAAAACAATAAAGTTAATTAAAAGTATTTTAGTTAACCTTTTGTACTTAAAATAACTGCAAGTTATTTTTAAGAAAAGCAGCAGCTTAATAGCAAAAATAATAATTTTTTAAGTTAAAAAAGATATTAGCTATAAGCATAACTTACTAAAAATAACGTAAAAATGTAAAAAAAACAAATAAAAACCACTTAAAGAAAACTAAAGGAGAAAAAAAACTAGAAAAAATAAAAAAAAAAAGAGAATTAATAAAAAAAAAAAAAAAAAAAGCAATTAATATAGCAAAAAGAGTTTACTACAATAAACTTTGTTAGAAAATATTTTGCTTAAGCAGTAAAACTAAGTTTTAATATAATACGTTTAATGCTTTTATAACAGCGTTAATTAATAAAATATGTTATTTCGAAGTAGTATAAAAGCTTAAGAAGTTATATAAGCTTTAAAAGCTTTAAAGAAAATCGGAAAACTTCTTAAAAAAGTTTTTTTAAAAATAACGTTTACGCTAGCAAAGTTTTCAATAGAATATAAATAGTATATAGTTAAATAGTTTAACAAGTTAAAAGCCGTTAACAAAAAAACAACTATTTTAATTTAAGCTATAGCAATAGCGTTAAAGCAAATAAATATCTAAAAAATAACTAATTTATTAAAGGGCTAATTAGTTTAATAATAATAATACGGGATAAAAACAAGTCGCTAGCTATTAACTAGTAAGCTAGCTTAATGAAGTCTAAAAGTTGTTATATTATTAAACTAAGTTTTTAAAATAAGGTTTATTAAACTATAATTATACTAAGCTAGCTATTTTTTTAAAGAAAGCGTTTTAAGGAAGGCGTTTTTAAAAAGATGTTTTAAAGAAGCTTTTTAACAGAAGACTTCTATAAGAAGCTTTTTATATTAGCTTTAAACTTTTAGCAAAAAAAGTAGTTAAAAAAGAAAAAACCTAAAATTGCATTAAAAAAAAATAAATAAGCAAATAAAGTTAAACTAAAACAAACAGTAATTATTTAACAATAGCTAAGCAAAAGCTTAATAAAAATAAAGCTCTCAAAAAGTATAATAAATTACTAAAGCATAAAGCAGCTATAGTAATGTAAATGTGCACTAAAAAAATAGAGCTAAAGGTATTTTTGCATAAAAGGAAAGTTTTAAGCTTTTTTATGCTTTTTTGCAAATGTATAAAAAGAAAAAAAACTTTTTAGCATATAGTTTTACGTTATAATTTGCTAAAGAACAAAAAAAAGCAGCTATAAAAAAGCTTTATAGCTAAGCTGCTATAAATTAATAAAAACTTATAATTAGCTATAAAAAAGCTTAAAGCTGCAAATAGTATTGTAAGGTAGCTATTTGCTACTAATAAAATAGCAATATATAATAAAGCAGTTAAAATAAAAGAAAATAAAAAAAGAAAAGAAAAAGCAGAAAATAAGGAAAAAACCAGCAGAAGAAATAAAAGTGCTCCTTTAGAGGTTTTAAAAAACAAAAAAAAAGCTTTTATGCGTTTTTTAAAAAAGCAAAAAGTTTAAAAGCTTTAAAAAAAGTTTTTTCGCTTTTTAACTATTATTTTTCGTTTAGCAAGCTAGTTAATAAAAACTAGTTATTATAAAGTAAAAGAACTTTAAAGTAGCAGCAAAAACATTGTTATATAGGGTTTTTATTTAGCTTTTTATATAGTTTTACCTATAGGTACACAAATAAAAAAACCGCGCTATAAAGTAGCACAGCGGGTTATTAATAATAATTAAAGCTAAATAATAGCTATATTTTAAGTTTTTATAGCAATATTTAGCTATATAACCATATTTATAACAATTAAAACATTATATAACTTTAAGCTTTATAGCAAAAAGTTTACAGTTAAATAGTTAAGCTTTTTATAAAAAGCCGTTTTTATATATTATTTTAGCTGCTATAATGCTGCTTATATATAATAATATTAACGCAAATTTAGCTTTTGCGTTTTTAAATAGCATTTTTTTATATTTTATAACTTTAAAGTGTTTATTATATAGTAGCTATAATAAATCTTTATTTAAATATATTACTTTAATTTGTTTTACTAAAACGCTTTTTATTATTAATGCTGCTTTTTTTTGTTATACTTTTAACTTTTTTTTAAAAGCTTTTATAATTTATTCTTTTTTTTTAGCTTTTTAAAGTACTGCTTTTTTAAAAGTAATTACTATATTTTTACTATATAGCTTTTTAGCAGCAATTATATTACTGCTTATAAGCGCTATATTTATTGCTTTAATAATATTAGCTAATGTTTTATTTTTAAGGTTATTAGCTTGTTTTTTAACTTTAATTAACATTTTTTTGTTTTGTTTAAATAGCACTGCTTTATTATTGCAAGCTAGCTATAAAACTATAATTTATACTTAAAATTTTAGCATGTTTACGTTTAACAAAGTTTATTAAAAAAGCTTTTAAATAGTATTTTTAATGCTTTTTTGGTTAGCTTTTATAGCAGCATTTAAATTATAACAAGTTATAAATATATTAAGGTTATTTTTGTTATTAAGCTTTATGCTTTGCTAGCTTTTTTAGGCTTTTTTTAACATATACGCTATTTGTGCTTTTTTTGCATTTTTTTAAAAAGAAATTCTTTTTGCTATTTTTTTTTCCGTTAGTAGCTATAATACTAGTTTTACAATTTTATTAACTATTTTTTATATACTAGGAAGTTTATTAGCTTTACGTTTTTTGTTAAAACGCTATTGCTTTGTAGTTACATTGCTAGTAAGTCTTAATAGCACATTAGTTACGTTTTTAACAAATAAGTTATTTAATACTATTTTTCCGTTTTTTATTATATTTGTACTCTGCAAATAAAATGCAACCTACTTAATAAGTAGAAGTTAATACGCTAATTTTAGCAGTCTTAATTATTTGATAATTAAGCTCGAACTTATAAAGTTATAGTTAAGTGTAAAGAATTCAAAAAAGGTCCTTTTAAACAATTAAACAAGCAAAATAAAAGTTAAATAGAAAATCTTTAAAAACGCATTTTATAATTATTATTATATAGCAAAAGTATTATAAAAAAGTTACAAAGTGTTTTAGCTTAGCTAGCTAAAATAACTTTATAACTTTTTTATAATATTATAAATGTTTAGCTTAATTAGCTAAGCATTGCTTAATAAACTATGTTTTTATTTTAAATATTGTACTTTTTTTTATAAAGTAGTTTTAAGTGCTTGCATACTTAAAAATGCTTTTAGTAAGCTTAAGCAAAAAGCTTAAAACATTAATTTAAAACGCTTATATTATAGCTGCTAAACAAAAATAAAGCAATTTTATTTAAAGCAATAATTTATTTACTTTTGCTTTTTTTTTTACGTAGTTATTATTTAAACCTTTTTGTAAAATTTAGGCTTATTTTTTATATAAAAATTTATTTTGGTTGTTTAGCAGCTTATTTTTTAAGTTTTTATTCAACTTTTAAATTTTGCTACAAAATATTAGCATAAACATATGTTTTTTAAACTTTTTTAATATAAATAATTTTTAATAAGCATAACTTATTTTATTACATTAAAACTAATAAATATTGCTATAAATAATATATAAATAACTTTTTGTTATAGTTTTTACTAAAATTTAGTTTAGCTTAAGCTATAAAATTATAAAGTTAGCTTAGTTAGCTTTTATTTAAGCTTAGCTTTAATTTATTAAAACATAGCAAATAAAAGAGCTGCTTTTTTACATATATAAGCTAAGCTAAAATAATAAATATTGCTATATAATAATTCTTAAAATAAAAAATAGTTTAAGTTTTAAGCTTAGCTAACTTATTAAAAAAAAAGTACTTAGTACTAAAATAAGCTAAAATAAATATTAAGTAATATAGCTTAATTAAACAATAGTTTAAGCTTAGTTTAATTAAAACAGCAATAAGTTTAAAAAAATATATAGATTTATAATAAAAACTTTTAATGCTAAAAGTATTTCTTTTAACTATTTTACTGCATTTAATAATTAAAGTAATTAAGCTTAAAGTAATTAAGTTTAATATTTATTTTTAGTTACATTTAATAATTAAAGTAGTTGTTAAAATAACTGGTTATTAGTTGTAACTTTTATATATAGTACGTATAATAGGTTTTGCATAGAGATTACTTTATGCAAAGGCTATTGCATGAACTAAAGTAATTTTAGTGTTAGCTTAGCTTGTATGCTAATAAAGTTTTTATACATAAAGGAGAACTTTTGCTTTATACGAACTTTTTTTTCTTTTAAACATATAAAATATAAATAGCTTATAATATAAAGATTATTATATTTTGTTTTAGCATATATATATTAAACGTATAATCGTACAAAGCTTATTTAACAGTAGTTAAATTAAAAACTTTAGTATATAAAATAAATTGCACTTTTTTAAAAAGCTATAATAGCTAATAAATATAAAAAGTTAAATTAGTAATGTTTTAACTAATATTAAAAATATGTTTTGTATATTAAATATTAAAATTAAAGCAAAGTTTAAAAGTAAAGCTACTTTAAAAGCAAATAATATATACTTAATGCTTATTAATAAAATAGTTAATAATAGTTTATATAAAAAAACGCTTAAAGAAAAAAAAAGAAAACTAGCTTAATGTTTAAATGCTATAAGTATTAAAAAAAATATAGCAAAATAAAACAATAGTTTAAAAAAATTAAACGAACTTATAAGTTAATTTATAACTATATTATATAATAGTATAACTATTTTATTAAAAAAAATACTAAAGGCAATAAATATAAATTTAAACTTTTTTATTTATTTTAGGTGCTTTAAACTAAAATGGTTTTTGCGTTTGTATTTTTTTAGCTATATATTACGAAGTTAGCGCAAAAGTAGCTTTTAAAGCGGCTTAATGCTTTTATATATACTTTGCACTTTTTTTTTTGCTAGCTAAAGCTAAGGTTACGTAATAACTTATTTAGCTTACTAAGCTTACGGTAATTTAAGGCTTACTAAGCTTATAATAATTTAAAGCTTACTAAGCTTATAGTAATTTAATGCTTACTAAACATACAGTAGTTTAAGAAAAGTTACTATTTTTTTTATTTTTTTTTTATTTATATAATTATGTATTTTTTGTACTTAATTACTTATTTAGTTTTAGTTTTTTAACTATTAATTTTTTATAACTGCTAAGCATTAATATATTTATTACTTTTAATCTTTTAAAACTTTTATTAATGTATAATAATAAAAGTACTTTAAAAACTTCTTTAATAAACTACTATTAAAAATCTTATTATTACTTGCAAATTAAAACTTTAAAAGCAAACTTGTTATATTAATATATAATAGGTTTATTATATTTTAATAGCTCTTTAATTAGTAAAGCTTATATAACGGACCTATTATATATTAATATAACAGGTTTGCTTTTAAAGTCTTAATTTGCAGATAATAATAGGATCTTTAACGGTGGTCCATTAAGGAAGTTTTTGGGGTATTTTTACTACTATGCATTAATAAGGGTCTTAAAGGATTAAAAGTAATAAATATATTAGTGCTTAGCAATTATAAGAAATTAATAATTAAAGAACTAAAACTAAATAAATAATTAAATATAAAAAGTATATAATTATATAAACAGAAAAAAAGTAAAAAAAGTAGTAATTTTTTCTAAATTACTACAAGTTTAGTAAGCACTAAATTACTATAAGCTTAGTAAGCTTTAAATTACTGTAAGCTTAATAAGCTTTAAATTATTATAAGCTTAGTAAGCTAAATAAGTTATTATATAACTTTAGCTTTAGCTAGCAAAAAAAAAGGTGCAAAGTATATATAAAAGCATTAAGCTGCTTTAAAAGCTACTTTTGTACTAATTTTATAACATTATTTTTTTTTTTTTAAAATTGTTGTTTTAACAATTTTCCGTAAGTATTTTTTTTTTTTTTTTTTTTTATATGTTATAATATTAAAGCGCATTAAAAAAACTAACTGCTTATTTAAAATAAAGCAAAAACTTGTTTTTGCTTCTTTTATTAATTTTACTAGCTATAAAGTTATGCTTTGTTTTTGCTGCTTTAATTAGTTATTAACATGCAAAATAATAAATAATATGTTTTATTGTTTTAAATATATATGTGCTAATTGCTTTTATAACAGATTAAAAGTTTTAATTAACTTAATTAATAATATAATTTTTAAATATTGTTGTTTTAAAAAAAAAAAAAAGCAAATAAAGCCACAGTTATTTTTAGTTCAAAAAAAATTAAAACAAGCTTAAAATAGCTTTAACTTTGTTTTAAGCAAGTTAGTTTAGCTTTATATACAAAAATGTTTTTTAAAAACGAAAAATATTAAAATAGTTTAGCAAAAGCTTTAGTTTTTAAATAAACTAAACAAAATAAAGCGCATTAAAAAAAAATAAAAAGCGCTAGCAAAAAAGCAAAAACAACAAAAAAAGCAAGCTAAAGCAATACAAGCTATTTTATTTAAGTTTAATTAGAATTTTTAGGCGTTTTTTTTAGGGTTAACTTTTTTTCTTTAGTTTTAAGCAATTAAAGTATTAGTAATAAAACTAACTTATAACTACTTTAGTAGTTTTTAAGTGCTTTTTAAGTTTTTAAATATTATTAGTATATAAGTATTTTTTTTATTTAATAAAATACTTTAAGTTATTATTGTTTTAACAAAAATCTAATATATTTTTAACTTTATAAACGTTTTAATTTGTTTTTATTTTTAGTTATGTTTTAATAAATGTTTTAATAAATACTAGTTTTAATAAAAAGATATAAAAAATAAAGTAAATTTGTATTTTTTTTAGTAATAATAGTTTATAGTTAGTAAATAAAATAACTTTTTTAATTTTAAAAAAGCTAAGTTTTTTAAATTTTAATTTATTGCTTAGTTATTTTGTTTTAATTTAAAAAACATTAGTATTTATATTTTGTTTTTATTATAGCAAATAAACTTTGTTTTCTTTTTTAAAAGTTAGTTCTTTAGTTTATTTTTTGTTATAATATATTAATATCCGTTATTATAAAAATTAAAAACGTAGTTATAGTTTAGCTTATAACGTTTTAATTTTTATTGCAATAATTTTTGCTTAAAGTACTATAGTTAAAATAGCAAATGCTTTTATTAATATTTTTTTTTGTTTTTTAATAATTATTTGCTATTTATAAATAGCTTTATGCAAAAATATGTTTATATTTTTGTTTGTTAATATATTATATAAAATTTATACTATTAATAATAGTTTTATTTAATTGTTTTATTAATAATTAATATAACTTTATAAATATTGTTTTAATATTTAGTTTAATTTTTTTGTTTGTTTATTTATTTATAAGTAATAAGCAATTAAAAACTTTAGTTTAATACTAATAAGTTTAAAAAAACTAGTTTTAAACTTAAAAGTAAACAATTTATTTTAGTTTAAAATAATTTTTTTTAATAACTTATGTTTATTTAAATATTAGCATATAAAAGCATATATAAATTGTTTAGCTATTATATTTTCTTTAAATAGTAAAAAGTAAGCATATTTAGTAAATTTATTAATAATAACTTATATTTTATTATATTATATTTTTATAACTAAATTAATTAATAAAAGTAATACTATAATAAAATTTTAAGCAATAGTATGCTATGCTTGTTTAAATATTTATATAAGTTATAATAGTTTATAAAGCTTATATTAAGCTGCTTTAGCTTTATTATAAATATTGCACTTTTTTATAATAAATTTAACTATGTTTTATAGTTTTAAAAAATCGTACTTTTTTTATAATTATTAAACTATTTTTGTTGCTTTTTAGTGTTTATATAATAAATATTCGTAAAATTTTTTAATAAACTTATTTTATAAAGATTTTAATAAATAAACCTTATATTTATATATTAGCTTGTTATTTTTTAATTTTTTATGTTTTTATAGTTATATTAACATTTTTAAGTTATAAGCTTATTATAGCTATATATTTATAAAATCCTTAAGTATAACTTTAATTTTTAAGCTTTTATTTTTTTAAAAATATAATACTTAAATATTTCTTTTTAAAACTTTAAATCTTTTTTAACCTTATTAATTAAGTATGTTTGCTTAAATGTTTTTTTTTTTTTTAATGTAATATATTTTAAAGTTAAACTTAAAAAAAAAAACTATTTAATTTTTATGTTGTTTAATAATCTTTTGTATAGTTATAAATTTCGTTAAGTTTTAATAATCTAAATAAATCTTAATTAGCTTTGTAGTTTTTATAAAAAACGGTTTTTACTTTTTAAATGCTATAATAATTGCAAGCAGTTTTTTGTTATATATAAAGTATTATAATGCTACGTTTTATAGTGCTTTAAAATAATAAGCTATTAAGTGCTATTTTTTATTGTTTTTTAGTTGTTTTAAAACTTTTATAATTATACTATTTAAAGCATCCGTTTTTAGCTTTTTTTTTTTTTATAAATTAAGTAGTTTAACTATAAAGTTAAAAATAACTTTTAGTTTTAGTTCTTTAAAAGCTTTTTAAGCTTTATTTAAAATTAAAAAGGATTTTTTTTTATATTTTTTTTTTGTATACTTTATAAAGTAAAATGCTATTTTTTTAAAGTTTTAAATTAACATTTAAACATAGTTTAAAAATCTTAATACTTGTTATATATTTATAATAATAGCTAAGTTAAATATTTTCTAGTTTTATACTATATTAATTTTTAACTATTAAATTTATATTTGTTTTAAAGTAATTATAAATTTTAAAAAGTTAATTTTTTATATATGCTATATATATTTTTTTATATTAAGTTATAATTTTGCTTGTTTAAGTATTTTTAATACTTAAATTATATGTTTTTTGTGTTTTTTTAGTGTTTTAAAATAAATTAAAATATTATTTAAGTAAATAAACATAAACTTGTTTAAAAACTTCCGTAAAATTATTATTATTATATGTTAAAAGCTAATTAGTACGTTTTATAGTTTTTATAGCATAATTATATATTTATATAATTTATATATTATTTATATAGCAGTTTTTTATTTTATTTTTTTAGCTATTTTAATAGCATAATATTTATTTAAAATATTAACTGTTATAAACTATTTTATTTAGCTAATATTTTTTTTTATAATTATTAGTAAAATAAAAAAATATTTATTTGTAATAATAATTATATTTAATAGTTAATAGTTAATTATTATTTATTATACTAGTTTTTTTTTTTTATTAATTAGTTGGTTTTTATTTTTTATTTTAAGTACTAGCACTATAAAATATTTAATAAATAATTAAAATTCTTTTAGAAATTATTTTGCTAAATTTTTTTAAATATATTTTTATAAAACGTTTATTTTGTTTAAGCTTATATAATATACTTAATAAAACTTTAGTTAATATTTTTTTTTAATAAAAATATAGTAATTTTATAAGCTATATTTAAAAAGTTCTTT